>APFE030464259.1:47984-70328 GCA_000404065.3 Pinus taeda | reverse complement strand
GCTGCACAATTGGCACAATGAAGGGGGGGCTCTGCTCCCCCTCTAACCCCCCAGTTGACTACGTAGGTTAGTCGTGGAAAGAATATAACACAACCCAACATTTTGTTTCATAAAAATGCCCCTACATGCTCCAGATATCCAAGTTATCAACAAAACTCACATAGTTCCCAACAGATGCCAATGAGGGGTTTCGGTTTTCATTTCACTATTAATTCTCAAGTGCTCATGGGCTGATAGAAAGTTCGTTTGATTTGTGGGAAAACGATGGATTCAGGAACAATAGAAACATTAGCAAGCTAATGAGGCAGGGAAAGGCCGAGAGTAGTGAATGAGGGAAAATCTGAAAGGTAGAACGAGATCGGAGGACTACAATTGGTTGGCTGAAAAGGAATGTAATTCAAATCAGTAGGAGACTAGACTTGGAAAAAAAGAAAGGAAAGGACATAAATACAACTAAACTAATAACAAAAGAAATGAACTCTAACCTACTCAGGAGGCAACCACCAATACGGTGGCTATTGGAAGTATCTCTTCAAATGTTGGCCATTAACAGAGAGCTTTTCAATATCCCCTTGTAATGTTTTCAACCTGTAAGTCCCTTGACCACTCTTTTCAACGACTTGGAATGGGCCCAGCCATAGGTGTTGGAATTTTGTGTGTTTACCCTTTGGCTCATTCAGCTTGTCCCATTTTGGAACTAGTTCCCCCACTCGTAAATCTTTATCTCCCGCCAGATGATGGTCAAACCATCTCTTTACAATCATTTGGTGATTTTTGAATTTAATTATGGCTCTATCCCTTAATTCCTCCAACTTCATCAATTGGTCGATCCTTTCTTGAATCGGGGCTGAAGGGGTTCCTCTTGAAGCTTGGGAGAGCTGTAATGATGGAAGGGCAACGTTTGGGGGCAAGATGGTTTCCTGTCCATAGACTAGGAAGTATGGAGAGTTTCCCAAGGCCACTTTAGGGGTGACCCTATCAGTCCAAAGGGAATTTGTCAAGGCATTGTGCCAGTTCCTCTGGTTGTCAGTGACTGTCTTGCGGATTATGCGAATAGGGTTCTTATTGGAAGATTCTGCAACTTCGTTTCCCCGGGGATAATAGTTTGCTGCATATTTTATGTGGATTTAATTTTCAATGGAAAACTTAGTCAGTCTCAGAGATGAAAAATAAGAAGTGTTATCAAAGATGAGAGCGTTAGGGATGCCATACCTGTTGACAATGAATTTCTCAATGAATGATATTACCTCATCTTCATTCACCTTCCGGAGTGGGATGGCTTCGGTCCATCTGGTGAAGTAATCAGTCGCTGTGAGTATATACTTGTGCTGCTGTGAGGAGTTTGGAGTGATCTCGCCTATGAAATCTAGGCCCCATTGCTGGAACGGTCGGTAAATCATGACAGGCCTAAGCGGAACAAGGGGATTTCCTTCTCGTCCTGCAGCAGTTTGGCATACCTTGCATTTGTGAGCATAGGCGTGTGAGTCTTTGAAAACTGTGGGCCAATAATATCTGGCTCTCAATATTTCGTGGGTAGTGGTCCCTTTGCCATAATGACCACCTGTTGGGCCATCGTTCATTTCTTTCAATACATGGTTGGCATCATCTTTCTCTAAACACCTCAGCTAGATTCCATCATGGTTTTTTCTGTACAAGATGTTGTCGGCCAAATAATACAAACTAGATTTTAATATGAGAGCTCTCCTCTATGATGCATCCATGTGTTCAAGACACGAACCTCGCACTAGATAGAAGCGTATGTCGTGGTACCATGACTCGAGGTCCAACGAGGTTTCCGATGCTTCTCGCTCATACATCAACGCTTCGTTACCCCATAAGAGCTCCTCCGTGAATTCCCTTTGTGCATATTGCATGCTCAACATTCCTGATTCTTCGGGTGCCTCCTTTTGGTCTACTAAGGCTTCTGCTACCAGCCTGTAAATTCCATGCCCTTGACCTATCTGTGTCGACTTTATCTCCAGGTCGAACTCTTGCAGGGCGGTTATCCAGTTCCCTCTTCGTTCACCCATTTCTTTATGCACGAAGAGGGTTCTTACAACAGGATGGGGCACGATAACTCTGGTCTTAGCCTTTAGTAAGTAAGGGCAGAAATGTTTAATGGCCTTGAAAATTGCATAGCCCTGTTTCTCCATGTATGGGTAATTCAGTTTCGCTCCTTGGAAATTTGAACTCATGTAGGAAATGGGGACTTCATTGCCGTCATCATTTTTATGAGTGATAATTGCGGCATATGAAAGGTCAGAAGCAAAGATGTATAAGAAGAAAATTTTGCCGAAATCAGGGCTGACCAGTGCAGGAGCTTCAGCAATAGCTTCTTGATTCACTAAAATGTTTTCTTGGCTTCATCGCTCCATTTGTACACAATGTCTTTCTTCATCATCAGCTGCAAGGGGCGTATTATTTCAGCAAAGCCTGAGACGAACTTTCTAACGAAATTAATCCTACCGAAGAAGATTGCATGGATTTTTTATTGGCAGGGAGCTGTATTCTCATGATGGTCTGTATTCTTTCAGGATCAATCACAATACCATCTTTAGAAAGGATGTGACCCAGTAATTTCCCCTCTGTGGCTGCAAAGATTTTCTTCTTGGGATTCAAAGAAATTCCATACCTTCAACATCTTTCAAAAATCTACCTCAGGTGATAAATGTGATCCCTCCTGCGATATGAATACATAGTGATGTCATCGATGTACACCACTACTGATCTGTTCATCAACCCTCAGAACGTGGCACCCACGTTAATGAACCCAAAAGGCAATTTCCACTATTTGTAAGTTCCCCATTTGGTCTTGAAGGTTGTCTTAAGCTGATCCCCATGCAATACCAGTACCTGATTGTATCCTAAAAAGCCATCTAATAGGGACAACATTTCAGACCTAGAAACGCACTGAAGGATGGGTTCCATAGAAGGGACAAGATAGTTGTCCTTTCGATATGCTATGTTCTAGTTTTTGAAATCAATACACAACCTGATGTCTCCCTTTTTCTTTCTCACTAGCATGATATTAGCTACCCAGTAGGTGTGTTTGACCAGGAATATGCTTTTAGCATCCAGCATCTTGTTCAATTCTTTCTTCACCAATGGTTCTAGGCTTGGATGCATATTATGTAGCTTTTGTTGGTAGGGCTTGGCCTCCTTTTCCAAAGGGATCACAAGCTGCATAATACTGGTATCAAAGGTCTTTAGATCTTCATATGTCCATGCAAAGACATCCTTGTATTCTTTAAATAGTTTAACAAATGCAGCCTTTTCTAGCGGAGAGCACCCCAGGCCCAGATTAACATTTTTTGGGTCCTTTTCGGTCCCAAGGTTGACCATTTCATACTTCATGGACGAGATGTGTGTTTTGTAGTTAGTAGGTTTCTTGAATTTATCATGCAAGTCATACAAGTGCTCCATCCTAACCATTGATTTTGGAATCACATTGGGTTGATCCTTTTCCTCATCTTCCCTTTCATTCATAAGCTTGTCATGCTCCCTTTCATCAATGACTGCACTCCTGAATGTCTTGTTGCAGTGTAGGAACTCAAGGATTTTCTCATCATCTTCAAAAACCTGCCAATTCAAGATGTTGTCAGGCACGGACAGTTTGAAAATCAATTCAATAGAACATTTATTTTTCTTCAATCTAAAATTAGGAAAAAGTTTAGCGGCCATATTAGCCATCAAATCAACATCTTGGTTTTGGCCTCGAGGTATGTATGTAATATTAAAGGAATCAAAACTGTCAATTAAATCCCATACCTCATGCTGGTACCTCACCAGGTGTGGATAATTACAATGTATCCTTTTTCTTACCTGATCTATGATTATCTGTGAGTCACCAAAAGCCTTTTGATTTTTCACATATTTACCAATGGCTTTCTTCAAGCCTTGCAGCAAGCCCTCATATTCATCTATGTTGTTGGTTCATGTGAGATCCAATCAGCTGGCCATTAGATGTTGGTTTCCTTGCGGATCAATGATAATACTTCCAGCACCTGCACCTTCAAGGCAGTTAGAGCCGTCAAAATAGAGAGTCAAAAATATTACATCTAATGCTACATCAATTGAACTACTATCTAAGAAATTGGTCCTATCATCTACTATAATACATGATAGCTCATTAGTTGGATTATAGGAGGGAATTTCCAACTGTGTGTGTGTCAAAGCTTTTTCAATGGTTTCTGCATGAAACTCTCCAAAACATGTTTCTGTATTATAAACGCTGAAACTATAGTTCCCAAGGATGGAGTTGGTAAACATTACAGGTTCACTGGGACCATTTAGTTCCATTACCACATACTTCATGTATCTCTCCCTATCGACTCTCAACATATCACCCTTTCCCTTCTGAGGTAACAAAAGATGGTACCAATCAATCGAGAAGTATCTGTTCAATTTTGCTAACCAGTCCCTCCTAAGCAGCATTCCATAGGCCTTAGGTATATCGACTACCACTATATCAATGACCTGTGTGTACTATGGTTTAGCCGCCATCCGAATCAACACATCCTTCAATTCTCCAATTAATGTCACATTTTTCCTATCTAATTGCATGATTCGAGTTGTAGTTTTTTCAGGAATGTCCTGAAGTCTTTTAGCCACAGCACAAGGCATGATAGTGGATGAGGCACTAGAATCTACCAAGCAATTGTGGATGTTCATGTTGAAAATTTCAAACGTAATGAGGAACGATAGGGTCATATATTTTGATTTCCTCCCTATCATGGTTGCACTAACATCTTGGGGTTTTCGATTCATTTTAGACAACATGGCCTCCATAGCTGAAGGTACTTGGGCTGCACTAGTGGTACTAACAGGTTTGGAAAATGGCTTCTTGGTTTGGGTGCTTGAGGTGGTGGGGGTTTTTCAGTTCCACTCATTCATATCTTTCAGCAGCAAATCTCTTTGCTGAGTTAATTTTAACAAGTTGAAATATGTGATATTGGCCCTAGACTTGTTGAGATCATCCACAATATTATAATCAATGTTCTAAATAGGATAGGGCAGAGTAAACATACCTGTCTTACCATTTTTAAGTGGGAGTTTACTATGTTGAGTAGCCTTCATTGCAGTGGGAGATACATTTTCTTTCTCTAGGTGACTTGCAATAGGGGTATTCTTGGCTTGACCGCTAGGCCCACTCTTCTCAACAGGAACTATAGGGGCAGATGCTTTCACAGGGTGAACATCTTGCTTTGTTTGGTCTAAGGGCTTTGTCTCACCTAGAAGCGGCCCTTTACTGCGCATGTGGATTTCATTAGTGATGATTTCTGCTGTGTTATCTCCCTCGTCATCATTCTCATCACTATGGAAATCCCACAGCACATTAATTTGGGTTTCCTCATCTGAGGGTTCTTCGACTTGGTATTGCTTCTCATCTCCTTATTCTGGTTCGAGCTCTAGTATAGGTTCTTCTTTGTTGAGGAGCAATCCAATCAGAGCCAATTCTTCTGTGTTTAAAGCCCCTTCATTAGGTGGAGCAGGCAATGCAACTTGACCATGACCACCTTCTATTTTCTTTTGGTAGAAAGGTTTGAAGGGTTTTTTGTTATTATAATATCCTCCCTTACCACTAGTACTCTCCCCGTGATTCTTCTCATATCAATGATTGTGTTTGTAAGTTTCTTAATAATCTGATGCAACCCTTCCACATCCATGGTGTCTTTGTCTTTAGTTTCAGCCCCTTTTTTATCATTTCCGTTATTCTTCTTGGATGTCTGAGGGGCTTTCTTTTCTCCAGTTGTAGTGTGGCATGTTGTGAGGCTGATCATTTCATTTTCAACTTTCACTGCTTCATCGATAGCACCTTGCAAGGTCTACACATTACTCTTTTTAACCCACATTGTTCTAGGGACAGGGAGAGTGGATACATAGAACTCCATGAGCACTTCCTCAGTAGGTCTAGTGGTGGTTGGGATTCTATTGAATAAGGTGTTGAATCAGATATTGAAGTCCTTAACCTTCTCCTTGGTTTCCATTTTCAGATGGGATAATTCTAAAACTAAGGCCGCAGGTGTTTTGTCATCACCAAATTTGTCCGAAAAAGCCTGCTGAAAAGCATCCCAAGAGGTAATCGACCTTATTCTCAAACTAAAATACCATGTGGAGGCTGCACCAGTAAAAGTAAAAGAGAATAAGTGGCATACCACATCTTCATAGGCAACCCCCAACTTGTGCAAGGCTAGGAAGAAAGAACGAATATGGTTATCAGTAGTATCTCCCTGCTCAAGGTCAAAATTAGGTAACACTCTTTCTATATTTTTGGGTAAGGGATGCTGCTACCCAGGTAATGCTACAACATCCTCTACAAGCTAGGGTGGGAGTGCTCTTGGAGGAGGTGGGGGTTAATTCCCACCCGGAGGAGGAGGTGGAGGCTAATTCCCACCTAGATGGGGAACGTTGGCCATATTATGGGCAAGGAAGTTTTGGTCGGAGGCTTCTCCACTAGTATTCTCAAAATCAAGTGAGGAGTTACCTTTAAAAGGGGAATCCTTAGGAATTTCTTCCCAAAGGGTGTCGATACTTTGCAAGGATTCTAGCTCAATGTCTTCAATAGAAGTGGCTGCTGATGTATCTTCACTCAGGGTAAAGATGCTTGGCTTTCTCTTAGTTTTCATAGGTAAAGGGTGAAAGATGGGAAGCTAAGAGAGGGAATGAGTGTAAGTCGAGTAAGTGCTCTGACTGGTTGTTTTTTAGTGACAGGATACTCCCATAGTCTCTCTTCCTTGGGTGACCTAGAAATAGGACTTAGAGGGGTCCTTGTTTCTTCAAAATGAGGCTCTTTTGGATGCGTGGCAGGATTTATCTCACCTTTACGATCCATACATTAATCCTTTTGAATCCATGCATGGCACTTATCAATGAAATCTTGAAAAGATGGAGAGGGTGGTTCAGGCCCTCCTTCTAGCGGCAAATTGTTGACATGGAAAATGTGCACTATGCCAACAAGGGAAACTAACCCAATCACGAGCCCCAATTAGTCCTGCTTTCATTTGGATTGGCTAGCTCCGAAGGATTTTAAGGGACCCCATAAACCACTTAAACATGTCGAGAGATTGCTTCCGAGAGGAAGACTTCAATTAAATCAACAAAATTAAACAGCTAACCTCTATGTATTAAATCCTATCTATACTACTTCTAACTACTCTAATCTATCCAGCAAGAGCATGGTACAGAGGTTTAAACATCATATATATGTTCAGCAGGAGCATGATAAAGAAGGTTAAACATCATGCATAGATTCAAGTCCAAATGAATCAATCATTGAATTCATAGCTGGACAAGACTGTATTAAAGCTAAATTGCAATCCAATCACTCATATAGGAATCCACATTCTTCTATGGAATTAAAAGTGCAACTGATGTTTAATTTAGTTTCAAATCAGAGACCATTCACAAGTTAACCATGAAACTGAATCACATTCAATTTAACAAGACCAATAGTGAACTGTAAGTCATCAATATGCATAAATATAAATCACACTTACATTCATGCTAGTAATAACACTCTAATCCAAAACAATACATTGTGTCTGAAACTAATGGCTCCTTCTTCCCTAAAAAACAGTCCTCCTCATTCACAATAAACTAACACTGTTCTTCTCGAAAATCAAAAGCCCCTTCCCCTCTTTGGGGCTACTATTTATGCTAAAAGTCTCGCTCTCGGTCTTTCCTACCTCTTCATCTTCCCTGCCTCTTCGCCTTCCCTCTCCTTCCTTCATTATGTCGATCAGAAGAAACAAGCGAAAACAGTCGGTGTCACTACACACAAATAAAGGGTGTTTCTTGTCATTAGAGCGCTTCATTTCTTGGGCACGGAATGTTTATTCTTTAGAGAGGATGGTTGTGTGTCCCATTCATGATGCAATCTAGAGCAGTTTCATTTTCATAACGCACAAGCAATGCTTGGAAACCAACTAAAAATGTCAGAGGCTAGCTCTTTTGATAGAACATCTCTACATATAAGGGTTTTTCGGATCCTCTTGCGCATTCGTTACTCTTGGCCTGCAGAAATAAGAGACACTAGTCACACTTATAAAAATACAACAAAAATTCCTTAAAACATGAATATTGCCTCTATTGAAAATTTATCTCATCAAACATGAAATAATCGGTCCCTGGCTTTTAGCTTTATGCATAGATTAAGCCTAGGAAGCCAAAATTCGGTTTACACTGAAAGCTGCCACAAAACACACAGCTGAACCCGAATCGTGCACTTGAAAATTTATATGCTAGGCTTTGTAATCATCAGAGGGTTTGGGAGGTTATGGTGCACTATATATGAAACATTGGACCAGGACGATTGCAATATGCGAAATGCTCCAAACCCGATATATATATATATTATATATATATATATATATATCATGGTTGATAAGACCATCCGGTCTGGTAGATGGTAGCGCGCCATATATATAAGCCCTGTGCCTCCCGATAGCGGTAAGAGATTAACTCTGGACCTGATATATTATATGATATGCTTAATAGGATCGGTGGGTCTACTATATCATTGTGCATAATATGTATAAGGCCCGGGGCTCTACCGATATGCAATATGCGATTGGGAGGCGGACCCGAAAACACATATATGTTAATGTTCATAAATCCCTTCGAGTCCACAATGTTGCCATTCCCTTTGGAAAACTCTGACTTTAATGTTTCATTGCAAACACCTGGATATATGGAAAGACCTATGTATGGATATTGGGGTGGATTTAAAAATTAATATGTCAGGTTTTATAATCATCGGCGGGTCTGGCTTCCACCTCTCCACTAACTACATGACCCTGGGATCTGCCGATATGCGATGAGCGATTGGGATCGGACCCGATAATGTATATAATGTAGTTCATAGTGTCATCGGGTCCAGAGGCCAGGGGCGCGCCATATATATGTATGGGTCTTGGACTTAGGCTGATTGGAATATACGAAGGACTACGCCCCTTTTGCATAGCTTTGGGGCTTGGCCGATTATCGATGTGCGAAATGGAGGATTATTTATGTGTGCTTTGTGAAGGATTTCCACTATAATGCATGGTGATTGGAATAGTAATGTGATGAGGATTTTGAGGGGTTAATAAAATCCTGATAAATATAGGAATGAAGGGCTTAAGAGAGGGATTTCTCAAAGGGCTTTACCCATTTGTGAATGGAATATTTGGCTCTCCACTGAGTTAAAATCATTGGAATGAAACAAATCATTCTGAGGGATGAAAGACAAAATCAATAGGGGGACCCATTGAAAATTTGCTATCACAGGCATGTTTCAATAGGGTGGTAGTTGTGGCCACAACACATTCCTGGATGGTTTTGATTATTGACTATTTTTTTTAATTGTCTCTCTTTATATATATTACAAAATATTTTTGTACTTACCATTTTCCTACTATATCTAGATCTTAGCGTTTCAAAAATTTGGCAAATCTATGTCCAAATCCCTATTTGTATCTTGCTGAACTTAGATTGTAATTGATCTTTGCATCATGTCACCATCTAGCCATGCATTCCCAAGCAACTTCCTCCATTTGTTATCAATGGTGGGCTAATAACTAAGGGTGTTGTTTCCTATTGGATACAAAGATTGAGTCAACTCTTTGCCTATTAGGATTGTGTTCTTTGTTCCATAATCGCCCTCATGTTTGGGATGGATTGGGATTCTAAAGGTATCCCTAGCAGGATGAGTAGTGGAGTCTTCAGAACTATGGGTTTCATTATCATGTTCACTTCCATTTCTTCCTATTTCTTCTTGCATATATTTTGCCTCATGTTATAGCTTCCAATAGCAACGTTCATGTCATATTATAATTTGGCTGAGTTTTTAGATAAATATTGATTTTTCCCTAGTATAGTTTCTAGGTGTTGTTTCGACTGTCAATCTATGTATAACCACCACCCCACAAATTTCCATGCGACAATAGTTGCATAACATTTCATCCCCAACTATTTGGCAATGGTTCCATGTAGGATCCTTTTTATGTTTGGGAGCCATGGCATTTTTCTACCACATAAATAATTTGCAAATAAATCCTTACATTTAATTTCTAGATATTTTTAACAAACTCTCTTAAGAGAAATAAGGTTTGAAGAATATTTGTAAATACCTTTACAAGTTCTAAGTCTTCACTCTGAATCAGCTCTAGGAGCAAATCTAAATCAATTACAGGAACATATTGAATCAACATCTAGAAACGGAAAAAGATCAGCTCCAAAAACCAGTGTTTCAAACATTGTGATTATCATGGTCATGGTATTATTGCAATGTCACAAATTTTATCCCAGAACGATATTATTGCCAATAAATTGTGCAGTGTTTTCATTCTTGAAAACAGCATGAGAATATTGTAAATATCTTGATATTATCATGAGATGCGTGAAATTATTTTCCTTACTCATCGATAGAGGGGCATAAATTCAATTATTTGTGTCTTCGAATAATTTTGTATTTTTTAAATTTTCCTATATTTTGTGATATTTTCCCGATGTTGTCAATATTTTCTTTTCCTGATTCTTGGTGATATTTTTGTTGAAATGATTTTTACAACATTACCAAAAACATAATAAGCACCCCAATCAAATATTCAAATTAATACTCCAAGTCTTAATCCAAATAAGGTTTAGTAATAGATCCAAGAAAATCCCCAATCAAATCTTGAGTGCAGCTCCAAATCATCGGATGAAACTCTCTAAATCAGATTGAGAAGCACTATGAATCAACGCAAAAATATTGTTGAATGAATGCTCTTTGCTGCTCAAATGATCAATGAGAAGGTTGTGAAGCAAATATAGGGGGAATGATTAAATAAATGGGAAATGAGGTTTATGGCAGTTTTAGGATATTTTGTAGGTTTATTTCCCCTTTTCTAGGGTTGGGGCCACAATGGTACAAAATTGGTCAAATTGTCCAGTTTGATCGATTTTTTCCTGAACTGGAAGTTTTGGGGAAAACTAATCAATTCTAGTTTCATGGGTGGGTTTTGACTGGAAATGCTCAAAGCAGTACTAGAACTAGTTGCTTCTAGTTTGGATTGTCCATTTTCAAATTTCAACAACACTAAGCTAAACATGGATCTAAAGATGTTAACTACATGTTGATGATAAAATGGTTGACATTACCCTTTGATATTCTTGCACGCCCCCCCCCTCCTCCACCAAAAAAAGAAAAAAAAGAAAATGAAAATATCATACCCATTGTCCTAGTTTTTTGTGGAGTAAGGAAATGTCCCTTTATGCGATGGATTTCATTGGGGATGAAGATACTTGCTGGCCATACTTGAGACATTCGTGGAAAACTTCAAGGATGTTCATGTATATAATTTCTCTTATATAGTGTAGGTCTTGTATAAAATTGCTCATATCAAAATTCTTTTGCTGCATACGAAGGAATCTATACATGTTGTGCAAATTTCTGACTTAAAGCATATGATTGTTATCCTAGTTTAGTCTGTTGCTTCTCACAAATAGTTTGTATTGCCTTGTGAAAATCCTTCTACTTTTTGAATGAACTTGTGCCTCTTGTTTGTAAATCTATGAGTCAAAGATTATCATTCTATCATATTTTAGTATGTTATTCCTTGTAATTAGTTTATAGTGCCTTGTCATAATATACGCAAAGCATCCTTATTTTCCACATGCTAAGCATCCCTATTTTCCTTATTTTATTAGCTTGCTTCTTAATGACTTAAGAGACTTTTTTATAACAACATCACTACCAATATCCTCTATCCTTTTGGAGCATACATGTATTTACAATTTAGCCACCTATTCATGATTTGTTTTGAGTTGAGTCTCATAGCAGTCAAAATCCGATCAAAAAATCATTAAGGAGATAATCTATAAGACATCTAGAAAAGAAGCTTGTAATTTTTTTTTCATTCCCTAAGGATACTTTGTTGTTCCCTTTTTTAAAGTTGATTTTTTTCTTGGACAGTGAAACCCTCATAGATGAGAGTTGCCACTTGCCAGCATATCCAAAGAGGTTTTCAATACCTTTGCAGATCAAATAGGGCATGTCTAGATCACCATATATAAAATTCTATAAATTTTATATATGGTGATATAGACATGCCCTATTTGATCTGAAAACCTCTTCGCATATTTCATAAAGACAAAAAATTACAAATGGTTGAAACAATTGATAATAGATGGAGGTTAGAACATAGGCAAACTAGAAGTAGACAATAACTAAGACGAGAAAGGGAACATATTTTTCATGACTAACTAGACTAATAGACACAACATATGAAATATCACAGTTAAGAAGATTATGTTTTAATCATTTAGCAAAATTTGATGGTCCTCTAACCCACATGTCCCATGGTCAGTGAACCACACTTCAGTTAATAGTTAGGTTTAATGTTTTGAATTTTTAACAAATGAGCTTCCTTCAATGTCGTGGGCCTTGTGATTGAGGCTACATTTGTTACCTATGCAAGGTAGCAACCAATTTCAAATGTATTTACATAGACTTAATCAAAGAACTCAACTATAAGATTTTCACATTGGGATACATTTTGCAATCACTTGCACGATTTGGTGTCTTCAAAACTTGTTCTTGTGTGCATGTGGTATTATGTTTTTAAAAAATTACCGGTTCTCTGTTAGTAGTATTTGCTTCTCACATATGTAAGAAAATGGTACCACAAAGTATTCCATCTATATCAATAATTATGTTGGTATATGAACATCTTTCTACAACTACATTCCTATTGGGTTTGAATGAAAATTGCATGTGGTAGCCACCACAAGGTGGATTGCCTCGTGATATCCAAATGAAAATTAATTGATATTAGTGATTGTTCATGTGTTGATTTTATGGAAATATATAATTGTTCGAGCTTTTAAATGGGATCCAACCAAGGGTCTATAAAATATTTTATTTTTTGACTCTCAAAAGTTCCATTTTTTTTGGATTTCATGTTAATGCCAGGATTAAGTTTTTGCATGCTGACAACCTATGTCCTTAGGACATAACCTTTTTTCCCCTTAACCATATTAAATTGGTATTTTTTGTGTCAATTTGGATAATTTTAACAAATACAGTTTACTATGTGTAGATTTTAGATATTTTTCTGTAAAGTTTTGCATTAATTATTCATACTCGTGATTCTATATTAGAAAAAAATGCAATTTTTATATCAGGTACAAAGTGAGGTGGGTTGTATAAAAGCCTTGGCTTTCAACATTACAACTTATTGTAATGGCTTTGTGTTGGGTCTTGTAACAACTAAATGTTTCCTAAAAAGTGAGTTGTTGTGTCTATTCTGATTACTGATAAATCAATTTTTATCTTTTTTTGTATAATTCATTTACTTATGGTTAGTATTCTTGGAACAATGATAGGTGGTGGATTTAAACATGTTTTGGTATTCGAGTAGATGCTCTTTCGAGATATGTTGATTAGACAAACCGGAGCTCCTGTGTTGTTTTTGGCGATGGAGCTTGTGTTGTGTTGTTACAGGTAGACATCCTTTTTTAGCCTTGCAAATTAAATTACCTTTACAAAAGTCTCACTGCTTTGACTACAATAGCTCCCATATTTATTAATCCCTTTCTGTTGTTAAACATGATTTTATACCTTTCTATTTATATGAAAACTAAAAACTTCTTAAGTATTTGACATACCCTTTCAAGTGTTGGTATTTTTACCTTAATGTCGCTATAATCTTACACATTGGAATACATAATTAGATGCTATATTTATTAGCTCATTGTGGTTGTCACAATAACCGTTAGGGCTGAAACATCAACCATTTTGAAATAATGGCTACTTGCATAGCCTTCACAACTTGCATGATGACAAACTTATAGTTTTCAAAGCTCTTTTCTAAATCTATTTCTTGAGAAAATTTGTCTTTTTTACTTTAGGTACTATAGATTTCTATTGTGTGACATATGCTATGATATAATTGCCTGGATAAATAGACAGAAGCATTTACAATATAATATTTTTTAAATATAAAGAAACAATATTTCCAAATACAAAGTTTATTAATTAAGAACATCTTTTAGACTTCTTTGCTAAGTTATGATTATATTTTGGTAGGGGATTTTGTGTATGTTGATATTGTGTTGTCCCTTTGGTTTCTATCAGGTAGCAATGGTTAATAAGGAATGTGTTCTTGAGCAATAGACACGCATTTTATTCTACTATTGATAGGAAACTCCATGGTTTTCAGGCATGGCAACACAAATGCAGATGTCAGTGGGATATAAAAAGTCATTGTTGGATGATTTAATACTGGTGATGATTTTGATTCCTTTTTAGATAAAGAATGCTATGAGTCATTCAAATAAACAGAAGAAGCTAAAAAATGAAGGTGAAGCTATTGCTTTCTGTCCAAGTCAATTTCTTTTATTTGTTGCTTGTTGTCATGTTTTGAGTGTGGACTTGTGGAATTCCAAATTGCATGTTGGTTTATGTAAGGGGATATATATATATATATATTATATATATATATATATATATATATATATATATATAATATATAATATATATATATATATATATATTATATATTATAGTTATAGTTTAGTTATCATATTTCGTTTATGGTTTCTGGAGATCCGTGTTACATTTGCACAAAAGTTTAGATATTATTCAGATATCTAAACACCAAACAACAACAACATTGAGATTTTTCTTTCACTCAACTTATAACATATTGCATATGTCTTCATCAATGTTCTTCTTCCATATGCTATTTACTTATGACATTTCCTTTGCAATATTTGGTGCATTTGATAGTTATAGGTCATTTATAGATTATAAATGTCTTCAGAGTTTCACTTTTAATTGAGTATTCAATTGAACATATTGATTCTCTTATACATAATTTTTTTTCTCTCCACCAACTTTTCATAACTTCCATAACCATTAGGAAGGGACTTGCAACTTCAATGTTGCTTTTCTTGTTTAGTAAAATATTGTCAAGACTTCAATTTATTGAAATTTGTATAATTTACAATTTATGAAGTTTCAAGGTCTAATTTTTAAAATTCTAATTCTCTAAAGGGTGCTAGCGCAATGGAAGAGCACCTACTTCACAAGTAGGAGGTTGGTGGTTCAATTCCATCATGCCCTGACATCCATATGGAATAGAGACGATCAATTTTTGGTGACGGAGGCTCTTTTAACCATCACCAATGAGCTTTGGTGACATTTTTCGACCCTCACCAAACTATGAAATGGTGATGGTCAATGAACGCCACCATATATACACATCAATAGTGATTTCCCTCAAATATTTGTAACCATAAATCATTTTTTTAAATATGAAATGGTGATGTTCGTTGTCCGTCATTATAGTCATTATTCGTGACGGACTTTGAATGTCACCACAACACCTATACTTCTAGCAATGTAGCTTTTAGTGACGGTCAACGAACGTCACCATATATATGCAGTAATAGTGATGTCCATGGAAGATCCATTGGTGGGCTCCAGTATTGCAACAATAATGCTACAACTCCTGGGACTCCCTTCTTTACTTTTATCAACCCGGTCGTTCGTAACAAACTTGGAAGCGACGGTGTTGTATGCACAAGTAATAGCTCTTGTTGCAGCTGTCACTTGGTCAGCTGGCACAAGTCCGCTAGGAGCTGAAGTCAAATTATATGAGCTCTTAGAAGAAGCTTTTTAATTGATGGATGAAATCTAACTCAAAGAGAGCTAATCTATTTACGAGAAGAGATTGAAAATCTTGGAGGAAAGCGCAAACCCTAGCAAACCCTAATTCTACCAGCTAGCCCTACTGATGCAAGGATGAGCATACAAACTACTGAAAGAGATTCCATTGCTTCTATGAAGGTAAAATACATGTGCTTAGACTACCTCTATCCTAAGAAAACATCTTTTTGTAATTTTTATTAAGTTGTCAGTTTTATCATGCATATGCTTTCACTGCTCTTGACTGTGCAGGGGTAAATAAAGGAGGAGAAATTCTTGGAAAAGGTTGGGAAGGTTTAGGGAGGGTCTAAGGAGTCCCTAACACCCTTCTAGAGAGTTTCAAAAAGTTTGGCTATCAAGAAACCTCATTTGTGAGGTTCTACAGGAAGTCTGCAGGGGTTCTACAGGATGTTCAGAAATTTCTACAGGATGTTCAAAAATTTCTACAAGATGTTTAAAAATTGAGTTTTAAAGGATCGGTGAGTGAGGGAAGATGCATGAATGGGTATGGAGGTAGGATAGGGGCCTGGAGTAGCCCAGGGACTGGTGGATGGAGTGGTGAGAAGGTGTAGAAGGCTAACTTCGCTTGAAGAAGGCTAAGGCAATGATTGAGCAAGTAGGTAGGGTTATGTGGAAAAAGGACAGATGGGAGACGAGGAACCCAACTAGGAGACAAAATAGGTGGCTTAGATGACGTTTAGGTGGATGAATGGGTGGTGGAGATGCCCTACACGGTGCACATTCAACCGAATCAACAAAGTCTTGCAAATGATCAAAGTCCTAGCTAATCTAGTCTAACTCTCAATAACATGAATGAAAAAATAGCTTTATTGGAAAGAAAACCATGTACATAAACCATGAAAAGAAAAATTTAAGAGATCTAAACCCATAGCTAACTTCTGCAAAGGAAAACAATACACTAAGGATTGCATGGTCAAGCAAACTAGTGTTTTTGTTGGGGCAGCACTGTTTCTTCAATTCCAGCCCCTGATCCAATAAGGATGAGGTGGAACTGAGAGTGTGGTTGTCCATTTTATTTGGAGCTTTTTCTGTTATTATCTCACCAAAACACCTGAAGCAATTCTATTCATAAACAATGGTCTATTCTAGCAACACAACTAGATCTGCCTAATAGAAATACGTTTCAAATCCATAAAGGGAAATAGTGATGCATAAAGGAAAAGTAACAGTACAGAAAGGGCCCTAGGCTCTCAGGTTGGGCCCAACCCTGAGAGCTATGGCTCCTATAGAAAACTCAGAGTTGATATAAAATCGGACTACTTCTCATTATCAAAAAAGAGTCATAAGGGTTATGCCAAAAATGGCTACAAGAGAACAAAGTAAAGCTAGCAGCACTGTGGTGAAAAATATGCAATGGTTTCAAAAGTCCCCTACAAAGGCTGAGGCCTCAACATTATACATCACGAGGGCCCTAGCTGGCCTCCTCAATCTGTGGAACTCGATTGTCCAAACTATGAGTTAGACAGTCCCTTCCAAAATCTGCTTGGCTGCCTTCTAGATTCGGTTTTGGTGGTCTTTGGAGCTCAGAGTTTGGGGTGAAGATCCCAAGGAAGGGTTATTTAATGCCATAGACAACCCCCCTACGAATCCTCACCTCAGGCTTGGCTGTCGTCTATCCCATTATTGCTCGGTTTTGCTCTAGCATGTGTCACAAAACCTGAAATGAGCATGTGTTAACCACCTAGGAAAAGTGACTACCCTTATTCGTACAAATGACATAAACATATTGAAAATAATGCATAAGCTATGGAAAATAAAGGATTGAACAAGGACTGAACAAGGATAATTAGGCCAAATGAGCCCAGCAAGTTACCAATTTTGGGGCTCATCATCACCCCCTGCTAAAAGGATTTCTCATCCTCTGAGCAACTAGTCCAGCTCCTTGCCTTTCATTGCTTTAATCGCCACCCTCAAATCCCAGGCTTCTAAAGTAGTGTCCTCTGCACTTTCATGGAATCCAGCCTTCCTTTCCACCTCTTCCCACTGTTTATGCTCTTCCTCTTTTGTGCCTCCTTCTAACAATCCCAAAAGAAAGGGTGGACTCAGCTTGAGGCCTATCCAACTAGCCTAGAGGTTCTACATATACTTCTTGTAGAGAGGCACTCGTGCCAAGGCCTCCCTCATTCGAGTTGGAGTGTGATATTCCCAGATTTTGAGGCTGCAGGACAATGTGTTCCACCTACGGGTGAAAGCATGAACACAATTGTCCCATAATAATTGCTCCATATCCTCGATGTGTGCTATGGCCTGGGCCTGGCGATCCATGTACCCTAATAAAGCCTGAGAGTTGGTTGCTAGGTGCTGGTGAGCGGATATCAATACTGTGGGATCCCCTGGCTCTGCTCTAATCAGTAGTGGTTCATGTAGTTCTCGGTCCATGACACTCCTGACCTCAGTCGCTCTCTTTTCTTCGTGGTTTAACCATGAGGTCATTGCCATCAGCTGCATGTCCCCTACTGCTGTGTTGGGGTCCCACGAGGTGATATTTGGAAGGGCCAAATTATGGAGGTAAAACTCTGAAAGCTTAGCCTTATCTTCTGATGAACTGATGTTACGTAAATCCATGAATTGCTAGGGGTTTTGGATTTGGGAAATACCCCTCTGTGCCAATGTGTTGATTTGGGACTGCAGCCATTGATCCCTTAGGTACAGGCCATAGGATTTGGTCGGCTGCCTACATTGCAGAGCTTCCATTGCCCTACTGGCCATGCAGGCTAGTTATGCCTCATTTTCTTGCATCTATTGTTTTAGGGATTGTATCTCTATACCTGCCTGCAATTCCCTTTCCTGTAGCTGTCGGTTAAGTCCCTCAAGATCAGCTTGCATCCCTTCTCTTTCATGAGGTTCTGCTGAGGGGTCCTTGGCTGCTGTGTCCTCTCCTTTTCTCTGTCCCTGTAGTTGTAGCTGCTGTCAAAGAAGCTCATTCTCTTCCCTTAACTTGGCTTGTTGGGAGCTTTCCACATGCCTCACTCTTGCCAACTCCCTTTGTGTTTCCTTGAGCCTTTCCTCTAGAGGCCCTATATCTGCTACCCCCTTGGATTTAGCGATCCTCATCCAAGTGTGGGTTCGTACTCTTTCTTCCTCTAGTGCTAGAAACAGTGGCACTATGAACTTTTGAGGAATAATTTTGTCGGCTTCCAAAAAGTTATAATAAGAGCCCAGGCTGGGCTGGGGGCTTGGTTCCCTGATGACATCAGTCTTCTCCTCCTCCTATGGTGACTCGGCTGCTCTTTCCTCCATCTGCTCAGTTTCTTTTAGCCTAGCCAAAGTTTCTTGTAGAATAGCCTTAGCATCCTGTAGAGAGGCTTCTGAGCTCAATCTCTCCATTCTTTCCCTCCATGAAGATGTTTTTGGGCTCCCCCGCTCATAAGTAATGGATGCCTTGGAGGGGGACCTATCCTTTGGTGTGGTAGGGGTATCCACAATTGTGATTGGCTCTTTTGATGGAGGCTGGGGTCTGCCAGTATTAATCCTCACACTCATTCTCGCTTTAAAATACAGAGGAGTCTCCCTCTTTCATTTTTCTCTTGGCTTGGGAGAGGTACTTAGGGTGGCCAACACAGCTGCTGCCTCCCTAGCTAGAATTTCAGCCGACTTCTCCTTCTGCTGGCCCTCTTTTGGACTTCCTGTAGAAAGTCCTATAGCGGTTGTTTTCTAGCTTCCTGTAGAAGCCGCTTTTAAACTTCCTGTAGAAATAGTCTGTTGTTTTCCTGTAGAAGCTGAAGGCACTGTCTTAGCCTGCTTGGCTCAGGGGACTTTTTCCTTTAACTTGGCTGAGGTTGCCTTAGGGGTTCCCTTACTGACTTGGACTTTGTTAGTCCTTTCTACCCTGCTTTGTAGTCTTTTCTCCCTGGGCGTTGTTGCAATTTCACCAGCCCCTGTTTTGGCAGCTTGCTTCTTTTCTTGTGTTCCTTTCTGTTCTTTCTTCGTTGTTTTGCCTGGGGTTTCTTTTTTTTTAACCTTCTTCTCTGTCGGAGTATGCTCCTTCTCCTCACTGCTAGAGGAAGTGAGCTCCTCGGCCAAGACTCAGATGTCATCATCCTTCGACATATTCCGAAAAATTTCCCAGGACAGAGGGACAATGAACATGTGGAGGGCATCTTCCACGAGGAGCTTGATAAGCCCATGATGGGCTAGCTGGTCTGGTGTCCCCTCTCTCAGTTTGGTGGCACACTCAATCATGGACTGCAGGAGGAAGTAAGGAATGCTCAATTTTGTTCTGAGGGTACGTCTATTTGGTGCCTGAGTTCTGTGAGAAACCGGAAATGATAGCCATACACGATGCTAAATCGCCCCTCACACGTAATATACTTCATAATTTGGAGGCTGTATTCACTCCAGAATGGTTGTAGGCTAGTTATTCGAACTCGATTCTTGTCTTCTGAAAATTGCTCCTCTGGAAAGAAGAACTTTTTTTTAGCTTTCTGACCCAACTTTCTATCCTCCTTGTCCCAGGGTACCCCCATTGGTAGATCAGTTACTCTGCTGATGAGCTGTGGGGTGAGTCTGAGGGTCAATCCTCTGAAGTTGACAACAGCCAATGTCTTTGACTTCGGATTCAGGGACTTGAGGAATTCTTCTGCTATTTCATCATCGTGACCTTGAAGCTTGTCACAGAATGACATCCATTGTGCACAGGAAAACAAGTCCACCACCTCAGGGGTCTCCTGTAATTTCTTGGAGTCCGGAGATTTTTTTCTAATGAACCCTCCCAGCATGGTAAAAACTCTGTGTTTTTTCACGCTTTTAAGCAGACAGGGAGTTCTGGGTGTATTTCCTTCTCCGAGCGAGAAAAAAAAAAAAGATATCTTTGTGTCAATTACCCTGTACTGAACTTACCTGCTCGTATACAGATGGAGGACTTCAGAATTTTTCTACACGGAGCGCAGAGCTACGCCTTCATTATACACACAGTCATATAAAATTTACAATTATTACCGGTGCTTTGACAGTGTCTCAATTTCTACAGGAGGGATTTTAATACAATTGTGGAGGAAATCCCGCATGCAGACCACGAAGACAATTTCGGGCAGCGATAAGAAAAAGGCTTTTGATTTCACAGAAAGACTTGCATTCACATTTCCCTACCCCCCTTAAGACGTCGAATTCACCACCTTTGGAATTATTTGCATGGGAAGGTTATGTTCAGGCCTACCTCACTGAAAATTGCCACCCTTGACGTGAACAATCTGCGTTGCTTTGTATGCTGATTCTCCTGTAGCGCATCTTCCTGTAGAAATCGTTCCTAGCTTCTAGAGGATGTTACGGTGGTGCAGGACTAGTCTGACTGGTAGCAGGACATTTGAACAGACTGAGAACTCGGGCTAACAACTTGCAGAGGAGGAGGACGCGTACTCGGCTGCAAAACGGTTGTGAGCATAACTGACTGCAATGCATCATAAGTATCCAACCGGCTGATTTTCAAATGCTGCGGAAATCATGGCGCGGGGGTGAGCTGTCCCTACCGATCCATTGGCCGAAGTCATGGCTATCATTCCCTAGCATGTCCCTGACCGCCAAATTCTTCCCTCTGCATTCACCGCTGCCATTCCTATCATACCGCCACTTCTCCCCGACTGGACACTTCCCACATGTCAATTACCTGACCTTTTGACATAACCAAGCCCATTTGGATCCTACGAGGCTGCCTGACTGGCTGTGGTGGCCAGTTGAATGGAAACCAACCTTGTTCAATCCGTCCATTCTCACAGTCATGCAGATTTAGAGTATAGCTTATGTAATTTGACGAAATAAGGTTAGGCACTTACCTGTGCGGCCGTGGACGTGGTTTTTTCAGGTTTCGGGACGAGGGATGCTGGATTTTCTTGTTGTTGCGTCGTGCACAGGTGTTGGAGCTCCTCTTCATTGGCTACTGCTAGCTATGAGACTTTGAGACCCGTTTCCCTGGTGATGAATGCTGCATGCACCGGTTTCATGAGCTATTGGTGTCTTCATGATATGTAGCTCCAGCTGGATCAGGTGCTACAGGATTCCTGTAGGAAATCCTGTAGCCATTTCTCCTTCTGGGGTGCATGCTAGAATAAATGGAGTCACGTTCACAGTTGAAGGGTCTTGAGGTCACCTTGACAGGTGAAGTGTGCGAACCTCAAAATGCCTTATTTTTTATTTGAAAAAAACAAACTTTTATATGAAAAACAGGGTTCTGGTATGCATGTGCAGGTATATTCGATCAGATGGGAGCAATGGTGGTGAAAGGACGTGAAACAAGTGTAGGATGGAAGAAAAGAGTGGTTGCATGCCTCCTCAATGGGGTTCAAGCTTCAAGTCCTTCTCCATAATCGATTCTGGCCTGCTCGAAAGCTCTACAGGATGTTTCCTGTAGAAATACAAAACTTCATGTAGAAAGTCCTGTAGCTTCCTGTAGAAGGCTGAACCATGAGCATATTGTGTCCAAACCTTGGAAAAAATGAGTGTTCATGGAGGGAGTGTATTTGAGGCTACCTGGTAGCTTGGTAGGGACCCTTTTCCTCGAGTTGAGAGGCCTCCTTTTTGCACTGTGTTCTTGCAACCTGCACACTTTCCAGATATTAAGCTTGTTTCTTTTCCTCTGTTTCTTCCTTCTTCTTATTCTTCTTCCTTTTTTCTTTTTAAGAGACAGCAGGAGCACCTTAATGAGTTTTTCACCCCTA
>APFE030464259.1:2646-39159 GCA_000404065.3 Pinus taeda | reverse complement strand
CACGATGACCTGTTTGGAGCAGCGAAACCCTAGAATCAAAAGCTCTGATACCAAATGTTATGAAACCAGCTCAAGAAAGATAGAAAAGATAGACCAACGCCTTAGAATTCAGCCTCTTCGAGGGGCCAACCTCCTTTACATTACATAAATGAACAATTCTTGGATTCTACAAATGAAAAGACCTCCTTTCTATATATAGGAGTCTAAGGGGTCATAACATAATCACAACCGACATAACAATAATAATGTAAGGGCACAATAATAACAATAGTGGGCTTCTATGGGGCACAATAGTAACAATATGGGCACTTGCATGGGTACATGAATATAATAAGTGGGTTTTACTAATAACAATAAGGGGTTACACTAGTAGTATAGGGGCCTAACATCATAAGTTCGACAAAGGACAACAAACTCAAACAGGAAGGTACCAGGGTCTTTAGTAGTCAGCCCATGGAAGTGAGGTAGAGGAGAGGGACTGATGTTTTTCATTTTCATGTCTCCATTGGTCTCTCGGATGGGAAAGGCACCTTCTATTCTCTCATCCTCTCTTCTACCATTTCGGTTTTCATCCATGGCTTCAGATGGAGTGTTCCCTAGCTCTTCTTCTGTTATAGGATCTTCATATATCTTAGGAGGTTCACCTATAGGTTCTTCTGGCTCACTATCACCAGAGAAGAGAGAAGGTTGACTCAGTGATGTGGTGGGGGTGTTGGGTAAGAATTTGTCGGTTTTATCTCTGTTCCTACGAGTCATGAAATGGAAAGACTTTTTTCTTTTTGATTGCTTTTGCTTTTTCTCTGCTGGTACCTGCAAAACTAAAATAGATTGAATTGCAACTAGCTATCTTGCTGAAATGGAAATGTGGAATTGAAATGAAAGTAGGAAAGGACTAATCTATTTTGCTCAAATGAAATTGCAGAATTGAAATGCTAATCTACGCTTGCAGAATTGAAATTTCAAAATTGAAATGCTAATCTACGCTTGCAGAATTGAAATTGCGGAATTGAAATGCTAATCTATGAAAGCAGGAAATGTCTATTCTACTTTTTCAGAAGTGAAATTGCAGAATGGAAATGAAATAAACTACTTAGTAGAAGGCTGTAGGGAAAAAATAGAAGAAAAGCAACAATCACCAATACTCTGACGCCTCCCAGGCAACGGTGCCAAAAAGAATGGTGGGCTCCAGTATTGCAGCAATAATGCTACAAATCCTGGGACTCCCTTCTTTACTTTTATCAACTCGGTCATTCGTAATGAACTTGGAAGCGACGGTGCTGTATGCACAAGTACTAGCTCTTGTCGTAGCTGTCACTTGGTCAGCTAGCACAAGTCTGTTAGGAGTTGAAGCCAACTTCTATGAGCTCTTAGAAGAAGCTTTGTAATTGATGGATGAAAGCTAACTCGAAGAGAGCTAATCTATTTGTGAGAAGAGATTGAAAATCTTGGAGGAAAGCGCAAACCCTAGCAAACCCTAATTCTACCAGCTAGCCCTACTTATGCAAGGATGAGCATACAAACTACTGAAAGAGATGCCATTACTTCTATGAAGGTAAAATACATGTGCTTAGACTACCTCTGTCCTAAGAAAACATCTTTTTGTAATTTTGATTAAGTTGTCAGTTTTATCATGCATATGCTTTCACTTCTCTTGACTGTGCAGGGGTAGATGAAGGAGGAGAAATGTTTGGAAACGGTTGGGAAGATTCAGGGAGGGTCTAAGGAGTCCCTAACACCCTTCTAGAGAGTTTCACAAAGTTTGGCTATCAAGAAACCTCATTTGTGAGCTTCTACAGGAAGTTTGCAGGGGTTCTACAGGATGTTCAGAAATTTCTACAGGATGTTCAGAAATTTCTACATGATGTTTAAAAATTGAGTTTTAAAGGATGGGTGAGTGAGGGAATGTGCATGAATGGGTATGGAGGTAGGATAGGGGCCTGGAGTGGCCCAGGGACTACTGGATGGAGTGGTGAGAAGGTGTAGAAGGCTGACTTCGCTTGAAGAAGGCTAAGGCAATGATTGAGCAAGTAGGTAGGGTTACATGGAAAAAGGATAGATGGGAGACGAGGAACCCAGCTACGAGACAAAACAGGTGGCTCAGATGATGTTTAGGTGGATGAACGGGTGGTGGAGATGCCCTGCACGGTGCACATTCAACGAATCAACGAAGTCTTGCAAATGATCGAAGTCCTAGCTAATCTAGTCTAACTATCAATAACATTAATGAACAATAGCTTTATTGGAAAGAAAACCATGTACATCAACTATGCAAAGAAACATTTCAGAGATCTAAACCCATAGCTAACTTCTGCAAAGGAAAACAATACACTAAGGATTGCATGGTCAAACAAACTAGTGTTTTTGTTGGGGCAACACTGTTTCTTCAATTCCAGCCCCTGATTCAATAAAGATGAGGTGGAATCGAGAGTGTGGTTGTCCCTTTTATTTGGATCTTTTTCTGTTATTATCTCACCAAAACACCTGAAGCAATTCTATTCATAAACAATGGTCTATTCTAGCAACACAACTAGATCTGCCTAACAGAAATACGTTTCAAATGCATAAAGGGAAATAGTGATGCATAAAGGAAAAGTAACAGTACAGAAAGGGCCCTAGGCTCTTAGGTTGGGCCCAACCCTGAGAGCTATGGCTCCTATAGAAAACTCAGAGTTGATATAAAATCAGACTGCTTCTCTTATCAAAAAATAGTCATAAGAGTTATGCCAAAAATGGCTACAAGAGAACAAAGTAAATCTAGCAGCACTGTGGTGCAAAATATGCAATGGTTTCAAAATTCCCTTACGAAGGCTGAGGCCTCAATATTTATACATCACAAGGGCCCTAGCTGGCCTCCTCAATCTGTGGAACTCGGCTCTCCAAACTATGAGTTAGACAGTCCCTTTCAAAATCTGATTGGATGCCTTCTAGATTCGGTTTTGGTGGTGTTTGGAGCTTCGAGTTGGGGGGGAAGATCCCGAGGAAGGGTTATTTAATGTCATAGACATCCCCCCTATGAATCCTCACCTCAGGCTTGGCTTTCTTCTAGCCCATGATTGCTCGGTTTTGCTCCAACATGTGTCAAAAAACCTGAAATGAGCACGTTTTAGCCACCTAGAAAAAGTGACTACCCTTATTCGTACAAATGACATAAACATACTGAAAATAATGCATAAGCTATGGAAAATGAAGGATTGAACAAGGATTGAACAAGGATAATTAGGCCAAATGAGCCCAACAAGTTACCAATTTGGGGCTCATCATCCATCACAATAAATCCTTGTTGTTCATATGAAATGGTGACGGTCACTATCCATCATTATAATCAATATTCATGACAGACCTTGAATGTCAACATAACACCTATACTTTTGGTGACGCCACATTTGGTGACATTCAGTTTTTGATGACGGAGGCTATGGTCCATCACCATTGCTCATATGAAATGGTGACGGTCGCTATCCATCATTATAAATCATTATTGCTGATGGACTTTGAATGTCACTACAACACCTATACTTTTGGCGATGCCACCTTTGGTGACATTCAGTTTTCGGTGATGGAGGCTATGGTCCGTCACCATTGCTCATATGAAATGGTGACGATCACTATCCATCATTATAAATCATTATTGGTGACGAACTTTGAATGTCACTACAACACCTATACTTTTGGCAACGCCACCTTTGGTGATGTTCAGTTTTTGGTGACAAAGGCTCTTTTGACTGTCACCAATGAGCTTATGGTGACATTTTTCGCCCCTCACCAATGTCCTTTTTCTTGTAGTGTATGATATCAAATTCCTGTAACAACAATGACCAACGTGTAATTCTACCATTGATAATTGGATTATTCATTAAAAAATGAATGGAAGAGTGGTCAGTGTGTAAAAATACTTGATACCCAGTGATATAATGTCAATTTTTTTTTATGGCATGCACTACTATTAAGAATTCCTTCTCGGTCACTCTGTAATTGAGCTCATCCTGAGTCAAATTCTTGCTTATGTAGTAAATAACATATGGTTCTTGTACTCTAGCTAACCCATAACAACACCTACAACAATATCACATGCATCTGTAGCTATGTGAAACGAAAGTCCCGATTAGGTCCATGTAAAATTGAAGTTGCTGATATACAACATTACAGCTTCAAAAAGGCCTGCTCACACTTTCTTGTCCACAAAATGTCGACATCTTTCATGAGCAAAGAAAACAATGGCGATGCAATTTTTGAAAAAATATCTATAAACCTTTTGTAATACCCTACATGTCACAAGAAACTACACACCTCTTTTTGCGTCTTGGGAGTTGCAATTTTTAGAAATACCTCTATTTTAGCAGGGTCTACCTTGATCCTGTTCGCAGAAATGTAATGTACTAATACGATCCCTTCAGTCATCATTATGTGAATTTTTTTGGTTCTTAAAGAAACATTAGTCTATACATAACGTTCCAACACTTTTTATAAATTAGCTAATGCCGTTTCAAAAGCATCACCATAAGGTGTAAAATTTTCCATGAGGATTTCAAGGAAGTAATTGAACAAATCAGAAAAAATTCCCAGTATTTCCCTCTAAAAAGCTGCTGCCGCATTGCATAGTCCAAAAGGGAGTACTACGTATGCGAATGTTCCCCAAGGGCATGTAAAGGTTGTTTTATCCTGATCCTCTGGAGCAATATGTATCTAGTTGTAGCCACTAAACCCATCTAGAAATGAAAAAACACTTTTTCCTAGAAAGGGTGTCAAGGACCTGATCTATGAATGGTAAAGGAAAATGGTCCTTTTGAGTGGCCTTATTGATTTCTTTGTAATCCACATAGACTTTCCACTTTCCATTCTTCTTAGGAACAATGACAAGCAGAGACACCCACTGACTGTCAAATATCGTATAAATAAAGTTAGCACTCAGTAGTTTTTGTAATTCTTCCTTCACTACCTCCTTCAGCGCAGGGTTCATGTGGCACTGTGGTTGTCTAATTGGTTTGCATCCATCTTTCAAATAAATGTAGTGAGTGCACTGGTTGGGATCAATCCCTTTCATATCTATATAGTCCCATGCAAATTCATTCTTGTATTTTTGTAACAGCGGTAACGGCAGTTGGTTTTGCTCAGTAGTGAGGTTGGGGTTAATGTTCAAAAAATTTCCCGGTTCTATTTTGATTAGACTATTGTTAGTATGCAGATTGATTCTCATTTTTTCAAAGTTTATATCTTCTACCTCCTCTTCCTCCCTTAATTTTCAATAGAAGCGAAAAAAAGCTAGTTACTAATTAATCAATTAATGATATCATATTCTATCTCATCCTTAAAATACTGGGCTTTTCCTAAAGTGAGAAGTGGTAGGGAAAGATCCGATAAGGGCTCAAATTCATCCCACCAGGGATTGTACAAAACCATGTTTGGTTTTCGGGGGTAAAGATTAAGGTTCTTTGTAGCTTGTCCATTTGAGATCACCATATATTTAGACCTACATTCTATGAATGCATCTGCAGTGGCCAGCCAAGGTCTCCCTAGGATCAAAGGATGTCCCCCCAAATTGGATTTGGTTTGTAAGATAAGAAATTGAGTCGGATACCTCCAGGAATCTATTTTGATTCCTATGTCTTCTATTACCCCCTTCGGTTTAACATGGGACCTATCTGCTAATTCAAGCACAATAGGAGTATGTCGAAGCCCATGTAGCCCCAGGGTGGTAAAGAGGTCCTTTGTCATCACATTAATGGCTTTCCCAATATCAATCAATGTGTTTGTTAATATGGGTTGGTCATTAATATAGACAGTAACCGTTGGGTTTCCCAAATCATTATACTTGGTTAGAAGAGGCTGAGCAAACATTAGTTCAGACAATTTTTCCATCACATGTAAGGTAGGAGGGTCCTTAGGATTCATTCCAAGTTTCTTAATGCACAGATCTTGTACTATTTTAGCATAAATAAGTATTTCTTGAAGAGATTGCAACAAATGAGTTCATACGTGTAGATTTTGCAACTCCCTAAGGAAATTGGATTCAAGTTATGAGGTCATTTCAGTCACAGTTAATCTCTAAGGATATGGAGGATTCTGAGTCATAACAGTCAAGTCAGTTTCTATAGGTGTATCAGCCTTGTCCGAGTTGGTTGTTACATGAGTAACAGTTCTTCTCAGGTTGGTTGTTACAGAAGTCACAATTTTCTCTGTATCGTCTGTTATAGGTGTAATAATTGCCTCAAGATCTACTGTGCCTCCTCTGGAAGGTTCACATTCTTCCTCAGTAATGATAGGGGAGTGATTTGGTTTAATCACCTTACCCGAACATAGTTTAATTTCATTAAGTCCGATGGGAGTAATAAGGTAAGTCTGGAAGGTAGTCAGATCCTCTATGCTCTAGGTTGCTTTATTATTCGGCTTAGGGTTCGGTTGCATAGCTAGTTGGGGTCACACATGAGGTGTCGAAGTAGGAGTTTGGAAAGGGGACAATTGTAGCTGTTGTTACACTGGTAATCCAGGTGGAGTTGTACTCTGAGTATTCCCCATCTAGTTCTAATTCCAAGGGTATGGTTGAGATGGAGGATATTGAATAGAGGGAGAGGGGGACCACTGGTTCCACGGTGAAGGAAACTATGCTAGATAAATGTCAGAGTATTTCCATGGATATTGTTGAGTGTTATATGCATTATTCCATGAATTAAAAGAAGAAAAATCTTGGGACATACCTGGAGTTCATGGCTACCATAATCTCCTAGGTGCGATGAAATGCGAGGACTTAACTTCATCACTCAATTCTCTAAGTACTACTTTCATTCTGGGAAGCACCGGACATTGACCTGTAGAATGTTCTAGCTCACAAATGTTTCACAAGCTGGTGTTGTTCATTTCACACTCCCTCAAGGGATGTTTCTTCCGACAATTCAGATAGAACACAGCCAGAGGTGTATCAGCTTCTCGTTGTGTCTTTTTGATTTGTTCTATCATTATCTAGGCAAATAGAGTATTGACGATGTCGGTTTTGAAATTTTCGAATAAATTCCCGATCTTTGCTATGGTTACTCCTCCACTTGCAAACTTTTGAATTCAAGCATAGGCATCTCAAATTGTGCTTCTTCCCTTTGATGATCCTCTAGAGCATCTTAGACAGAGCTTTACTTTTTTGGTTAATGGTTCATCAAATATGTCCCCTTTTCCTAGTAGATTTAGGGTATCAAGGAAGCCGTCCCTCATTCCTCTTATAAATATTGTCTTCAAGATCTCGTGATCTAAATCACTCTATTTAGACCTCTGCAAATTATAGTGAAACCACTCTACGTAGTCCTCCAAGCTCTCATCCTCCATTTCTTTCATCCTGAATTATTCTCTTAAGTCCCTGGTTTTTGCAATAGTCTTGATACTTTGATCAGAATGTCTCCTTCTTATTGCTCTATGTTCGAATAGAAGCAAAGACTAACCCTATAAACCATCTCAACGCTGCTCCTTTTAGAGTAGTAGGAAATAATTTTAATTTCTAAGCATCCGAAACATAATCATAAATCCTACATAATACATCAAATTCAAATAAGAAGTTGTCAGGGTCTTCTACAATCATTCTTTGAAAGGATGGTAATGATGATAAAGGAATATTTTTCATGGGAGCCTCGCCTTTGATATCCCCTATTAGGAACTCAAATGTGGTGACAATAGCATCTGTTTTAGTGTTGTTTTCATTGTTTTCCCCCATTGCTAATCATTTCTATAACAAACATTCTTCAAACTGTTCTTGTGATTGTCTTGCAGGTGAAATTGATGGCTCAGGCAACTTCAAGGCTAGTTGCTTCACTGCACTACCTAAACTTGGATATTGATAAACCAATAGGTTCTCTCCTATTTCAGGTTTTTTATGTCCCCCTTCAGTTTTCCCTTGTCCCTTGGTCCTAAGGTTCTGGTTGCTAGCTTCCCCCTACTATTCCTAAATTAGATGCTTAATCTTGGGAGTATTTTCGCTAGCTTTAGAATGGTATGGGCCCGAGATAGAGGAATCAGAGGTTTTTGTCCTTGTTATGAGAGTAACAACTTTTTGCAGCCTTGTTTTCCTTGTGTCCCTATGGGAACATGACTGTTCTTTTTCTGCCTTTGTTGAGGCAAATTAATTACCTATCATTTAATTGTCAACCCAAGGGTTTTGTAAAACTTGTGAAGTGTGTGTGCACTTCCAATTTAGATCAATATAGCTTTGAAATGAAATAACTAAAAACCAAATTCACCTATTCTAATTCAACAATCAATTCAAAAGAAATTATCCGAAAATTATAGTACAACTTGTGGAATTGAAATCTTAATCTTTCACACTTGCAAGAATTGAAGTCTTAATCTACCACACTTGCATGAATTGAAAAGCACACCACACTTTCAGAAATGAAATTGCATGAAATTAAATATACTATAAGGGATCATGTGTGCATTATCAAATCAAGATCCTATGAAATGAATAATCAAAACCACATGAAATAAAATGGAAGAAAAAACAAGCATTCTTAACCTCTAGATATGAAAGCAAATAAAAACAATCACTCTTAACCTCTCACACAAGAAAAGATATGAAATAAATAAATATTAATCTATGAAAGAAATAAATCTTCATATATGAAAAACAATAAATCTCACGCATTATAGGTGGCCAATCCAAAAGCACGAGGGATGCAACGTTGAGAGGCTCCAAATGAAAGCATAACTAAATCAAAGTGAACATCACTCATGAGCATGGTGCCAAATCCAAATTCTATATTCAAAACATGAGCATTTCCCCAAACTTTACACATGCCTTTGAAAGGAGGAGGCTCTCCTATTTATACAAAAAACATAAGAAGCTACCTCATTAAAGAAGGTCCATTATTCTCTCCCTAGATCCCTAGAAACGTTTATAGAGTTACAACTTAAATAGGTAATGATGAGACACATATCCTATTTTACCTTTATCCAAATCTTCTTCCATATATTGAAGGGAATTCGAACTTGAGCATTGGAGGCCACATAAGGGTGCCTTGGAAGCTTCCAAATGACCTACACATGTCATGAAACTCAAGCCACTTTTAATTATTAGCAAGTATATGTCCTTTTTCTAAGTTTTAACCATAAATTCACTTATAATACTAGAAATCATTAACTTTTGGAAAACACAAATGGAACCCATACAATTATGAAAATGGAGGCTAATAAAAGGTTATATGGTCATGGAGTTGTGACATGTGAGTGAAATGGTGGCGATAATGGTGAAAGTGGATGATATTTTGAATATGTTTTGGAGACTCTAAATACCCCCCAACTGACATTGTTGCATGTCCTCATGCAATCTACTGCATTTCTTAATCGTGATTTTCTTTTGAATGAGATTGGCTTATATCAATTGTCCTTAAACTTTGCATTCAACAATTTCATTTACTTTTGCAAAGTATTCCTTTCCATACATTGAATTGCAACATGTTTGGTTGGTTCTTGTGTGACAACCAAATCTTAATTGGCATTGGTTCTTGTGTTTCAATACCTTGTTTCTTTTTGTTGCAACAAGATTCATTGACCATATTTAAGAATGCATCTTTGAATCAACCATATAATATGCTCATCATTTAGGCATTTATTTGCAAATCACATAACTTTTGAACCATAATGCAATCATAATTGATCAGGACAAGTATGTTAGGATGAAATGAAGTGAAATGGAATGAAGTGATATGGATGTGATAATAAATGGATTTACCTTCCCCCTGAACTAAAGATGTTGACTGTTTGTTTGTTTTTTTAAATGAGAAAGGAAATATGGTGAAGTATTTTTCAAAAATTATAATTTTAGTATTCAAGGAATTCTATGATTAAAAGCTAGAAAAGAACATACCTTTACTTACCTAGGAAGTGGAAAGACTGTGCATATGTAGAGAATTTGTCGCTGTTGTTGGATCATGGAATAGAATGTACAGTTTCTTCTGCGTATTGGTTGCATAAATGGTGGATGAGGTGGTGAAACTGGATTCTTTATTTCTACCGCTAAATCTGTTGTATCTGCTACAAAATGTTGAAATGATATAGTCTTACCATGCTACAAAACCCGATGGTAAAATTCTAGTTATGCGAATGAATGTGTTGCTTTTGAGCATGAAGAGAAGTCATTGTATTACTTGTCATTAATGAATGTCATTAACCAATGCGAGGAAAACTTGCCATTAATTTCAACGAAAGCCAAGGTATGTAAGTACATATTGCAAAGTGAAAATAGATGAGCTGATGTTGAGCCACTTGCAAGATCTAAAAATCAAGGGACATTGATGTATTCCCATGATTGTCAGTGAGAGAACATGTCATTGATGCATACAAGACTTAAGGTACTAATAAGGACTCTAGCCATGAACCTACATAATGTGTTGATGTCGATAGGCCATGACTTGTTAGAAGGGAGGCCTTAATGAATCCTGCATCATCTAACGTGAGTATGAAATAATTATTTTGGAAGGACTATGAATGAAAATTTTTGCAGTGGATCAAGGTTTATTTAATGGAAAGGAAAATGACAAGAGGGTAAACAAGCGAATGGAAAGAAAAAGGACAAATTGGCATGTAAGCGAGTTGAATGTATTTATGAATGGAAATTATGAAAAATGTCAATGGAAAATATAAATGGAAAATGTGAAGGAAACATGCAACTCTTTGCAAGGAAATGATAGATAATAAATTTTCCTCAACATTTTGGTGCCGTTGCCAGGGATTTTGTAAAACTTGCGAAGCGTGCGTGCACTGTATATGCTAGAATTTAACTTCCAATTTAGATCAATCTAACTACAAAACGAAATAACGAAAAACCAAATTCACCTATTCTAATTCAACAATAAATTCAAAAGAAATTATAGTACATCTCACGGAATTGAAATCTTAATCTTTCACACTTGCAGGAATTGAAGTCTTAATTTACCACACTTGCAGGAATAGAAAAGCCCACCACTCTTTTAGAAATGAAATTGCATGAAATGAATTCTACTCTAAGGGATCATGTGTGAATTATCAAATCAGGATCCTATGAAATGAATAATCAAAACCACATGACATAAAATGAAAGAAAAGACAATCATTCTTAACCTCTAGATATGAAAGCAAATAAAAATAATCACTCTTAACCTCTAGATATGAAATAAAATAAAAACAATCACTCTTAACCTCTCACACAGGAAAAGATATGAAATAAATAAATCTTAATATATGAAAGCAATAAATATTAATCTATGAAAAACAATAAATCTCACACATTATAGGTGGCCATTCCAAAAGCATGAGTGATGGAAAGCTGAGAGGCTCCAAATGCAAGCATAACGAAATCAAAGTGAACAACACTCATGGGCATGGTGCCAAATCCAAATTCTATATTCAAAACTTGAGCATTTCCCCAAACTTTACACATGCCTTTGAAAGGAGGAGTCTCTCCTATTTATACAAAAACATAAGAAGCTACCTCATTAATGGAGGCCTATTATTCTCTCTCGATATCCCTAGAAAATCTCATAGAGTTACAACTTAAATAGGTAATGGTGAGACACATATCCTCTTTGACCTTTATCCAAATCTTCTTCCATATCTTGAAGGGAATTTGAATTTGAGCATTTGAGGCCACATAAGGGCGCCTTGGAAGCTTCCAAATGACCTACACATGTCATGAAACTCAAGCCACTTTTAAGTATTAGCAAGTACATGTCATTTTTCTAAGTTTTAACCATAAATTCACTTATAATATTAGAAATCATTAGCTTTTGGAAAACACAAATAGAACCCATATAATTATGAAAATGGATGTTAATGGAAGGTTATATGGTCTTGGAGTTGTGACATGTGAGTGAAATGGTGGCAATAAAGGTGAAATTGGATGATATTTTGCATACATTTTAGAGACTCTATGGCCTTTGAGATCAGTTCCTCGATAGCTGTATTCCTTCCCAAATCTACACTCTTCCTTTCATTTTTACGACTCGTTTTTCCTATCACTAATTAGAGTGGGGGGATATTTTTGATATCTCTATAATTCCTAGAGTTTCACACATGGACCCTATGTGTATTAATTCACACCCGAAGTGTCTTAGTATTCAACAGTGGTGAACTCACCCAGGTATGTTAGAGCGATGCGCAGGTTCTTACCTCTCGTCTTACCGCCCAACAACTGAAGAGATGAAGACACGATTTAAGAAAACACCAAAATTCCACACCCTAAGTGACCTAATAATCACAACGGTGAGCCCACCTAGGTATGTTAGAGCGATGCACAGGTTCTTACCTATCGTCTTACAACCCAACGATTGTGGACTAGGAACACTTTATCATCAAACAAACAAATTGGATGACTATATCGTCAACTGTCATCCTTAAAAACGACACCAAAATGTAGTAATTTTTTAATCAATCCTATTTTACCAATACTACAACCATTTAATTTTCAACCTAGGGTAGGTCTTGTTGTTTCAATGGAGTTTGCACTATTTGTGCCGATACACTACAACCAAGAATAAAAATAGAAAAACAGTAAATAATTCCACTGAATCAATTGCAGAAATTAAATCATTCATGTAGAAATTAAAACACTCTACAAAAATGAAATCACAGTTCAAAGTTACCATAGCAAGGGCACGTCACACACTGAACTAATAACTACACCAACTGATCAACTACCATACTTATTTAATCAAACTAGTGTAACAACATAACATAATTCTGGAACTGAAGCGGATATATTCTACAATTTATACAACAACAATAGAAAACCATACAACAATAAAAAAAAAACAATAATATACATCTACTTCTATCGCTGCAGTCCTTGCTAAAGAGGAGGGCCCTTCCTCCCTAGGAGGGGTGCAGGAATGAACACGAGATTAGTTAAAGAACCAAATGGGAAAAGATAATAGCATCATCATAGTGTCTTCAATATTAAAAATAATTAAAAGTTACAAGATCAGTATAACAATTCTTTATATGTTGACCCCGTACATGAGAGATTGAGTTTCTCTTATAGTCATTACACACCCAAAATCAAGAATAGATCAGTCATGAGAATCTCACGATTCTGACACTGAACATAAAATAGGAATTGTTATAACCTGCTCCTAAATAAAAATGATATTTAGATACATTGGTTAAGATCACAACTGTTTGGATCTGTTACTTATAAATAAACAATTCATAACTTCTGATAGTTATTGCGTGGAATAGTACCCACGACTTTGCTAGCTATGGTGCAACAACGTCCTGTGGTAAAATGGTAGTTTGGGATGTAACAACAGTCACTTGGTAACAAAATCCTTGTAACAACATCTGAGGTGTAACAACGGTCATCTTTAACAACACGTGGTGTAACAACAACACCTATAATAGAATACAATGTGTAACAACAATTTGTAACAACATACAAAGTGTAACAACAATCTTCTCTACCTTGCACTGAGATCGATCAACGCGGCTTGTTCACTCCATAACCTCATTATCACAATAAACACCTGAAAAAAAGAATAGGATCCAAAAGACTTCTCCAATGCTTACCCCAGTTAGCCACAAAAAGGAAAATTACATCGGTATATTCAGCAAAACATGGAAAAATAACATGGCAACGAAATAGGTTGTATATAATGAGAAAAAGGGTGATTAACATGTGAAGTTTCATTGCCCTGGAGGGAAAGACGATCAAAAATGGGGAAAGAAAGTGTAGGAAATAGGTATAAAAACCACACCCAACAACAACATGCAATTTGACCACATCTTTGATGAATACATGTGCTGCATCGCTAGCTGAGAATGTAGACTTCACTAGAATGAAGTGTGCAACCTTTGTTAACCTATCCACAACAACCATGATGCAATTGTTGTGTCTCCCTGTCCTTGAAAAACCTATGTTGAAATCCATGGAGATGACCTCCCATTTCCACTATGGAATTGCAATCGGTGATAGCAATCCACATGGATGTTTACACTCTGCCTTCACGCACTAAAAATCAAAACATCTAGGCACAAACTCTACTACATCCCTCTTCAGGTTCGACCAATAGTAAAATATATTCACTGTTGTTAGTGTTTTCTGATAACCTAGGTTACCTGAATATGGTTTCACATGAAACTCCCTCAAGATCACCTTCTTGATATCATTTTCATCTAACACATATATCCTATCTCTGAATCTAACCAGTCCATTCATCGTAAGACAATAATCCATATCCTGTGCACTTGTACCTATACTTGTACTTGTACTATCACATGTACCTATACATGTACCTGTACTACCACCTGTACATGTACTTGTACTCCGTTGCAGCTTGTGCATAATATCCATATATCTAACATCATGCTATCCTGCCTGCAAGATCTTGTCGTGTAAGTCTATCCTATAATAGCTCATTGTTGCTAAGTGATTTACTTGTACCCACCATCTAAGAGAATCCATGACTCTCATCTATTTACCTTTGATGTATCTAATCTCAAAATCAAACTTGCTGATTGTAGCCAACCACCAATCTTTCTTACCTTTTAGATTCAGTTAGTCAAATATGTACCACAAACCACTATGATCACTCATCAGTGTAAATCTCCTGCCCATAAGATAGTGTCTCCACATATCCAATGCATCTATAATCACTTCCAACTCAAGATCATGTGTGGGGTAGTTTTTCTCGAGCTCATTTAGTTCCTACAAGTCATAGCATACCACCTATCCATCATGCATAAGGACTCCACCAAGTCTTCTATTGCAAGCATTTGTGCACACTACAAGCTCTTTTTCTAGATCTGCAATATTTAACATTGGTGCACGCATAAAAAATTGTTTAAGCTACTCAAAACTAGCCTCACACTCCTATGTCCATTCAAACTTCTTACCTTTCCACTTGAATGATGTGATAGAATAAGGAATCTCCTAGAAGTTCCTGATGAACCTCCTGTAGTAACCTGCCAAACCCATAAAATATCTCACCTCCTCTGTATTCTTGGGAGCTACCCACTCCATGATGGATCTTATCTTTTCTATATCTACTATAATGCCTTCCTTGGAGACAACATTCCCCAAGCAATTTACCTATTCTAAAAGAAGCTGCACTTGTCGAGCTTAACATACAACCAATGCTCTCTCAACAATTTCAACACTACTGCTAAATATTCGGCATGCTCGTTTTCATTTTTATAATATACTAGTATATCATCAATGAACACAATAACAAACTTATCCAAACACAGACACAACACATTATTCATCAAGCACATAAATGTAGCTGGAGCATTAGTTAAGCCAAAGGGAATTACAACAAACTTATAATGTCCATACCTGGTCCCGAATGCGGTCTTGTAAATATCCTCTTATTTGATGCATACCTAATGAAGGATCTCGAATCAATCTTTGAGAACACTACTGATCCCTTCAATTGATCAAACAAGTCATCAATCCTCAATAACGAATATATGTTCTTAATAGTCACTTTGTTCAACTGCCTCTAGTAAATGTATAATCTGAGAGTACCATCTTTATTCCTCACAAAAAATATTGGTGCACCCCGTGGTGATACACTTGGCCTAATGTATCCCTTGTCCAACATTTCCTTCAACTGTGACTTCAAGTCTGCCAACTCATGTGTGCTCATCAAGGAAAATTTTAAGGATGGAAAATTTTCTTGGATTTTAAAAACATTACCGAATCTCACTAATCCCTAAAATGTAAAATATAAAATGTTTATTGATATATTTCTAAAATTATTCAAATTTATAATAATTTTATATATAGTCTCTCTATAATGTTGGCGATTTTTAACGTAAAATAATTTTATATTCTAAAATTTAGGCGAATCATCTTTTATAAAAATTGGAAATTGGTGAATCTTTTTTATGGAAAATCATGGAAAATTAGCCCATTCGGAAAATATTAGCCCCTAAAATTTTCCATGGTGATCATCCTGTAAGATGCTTTTGATGTTGGAGTTTCTCCTGGCACCAACTCAATAGAAAAATCTACCTCCCTCTGAGGTGGCAACTCTGAAATATCCTCAAGAAATACATCCTTGAACTATTGTAGAACTAGGTGCCTCCTCAAAACATCTACATACTCAACTTCCTTACCCTTGTCACTAGAAATGTGCACTGCAAATAGCTTACACCCTTTCCTACGACTGTGTTTTTCTTGCGTAGTTTCACCATCCTAACTGATGTGGATTTCTTATTTAATTGTAAGACTCTTAGTTCTCCATTGCCATCAACACATTCAATGGCTTTTTCATAACAATCTATCTTGGTTCTATTGAGAAACAATAAATCCATGCCCAACAACATATCGTATGAACCCAAATGTAATACATTCAAATGTTATGTGGTAGGCATATCATTCAAATAAAATGCACAATATCTTACCAAATGGTGAACTCGCTTCTTCGTACTTGTAGCCAACTGAACTAACCAAGACTATGCATGAAATTCCTCACTCAAACCACACTTATCCACCAAGTCAGGACTAATATAACTATAAGTAGATCCAGGGTCAATCAAAATAGAAATAAATTGATCATAAAGCTTATCATCCATCTCAATGATAGATGCCTGATGATCTGCTTGTTTGTTATCCAATGTTGCATAGATACGTGGAATGCTCTGACCAACATCCCCAATAGTATGTGCCTCCTACACATTGTATATTTGAGTTCTATCACTATGATACTATGGACAAAATCTCTTGAGATGATCCCCTCCACAATTCCAACACTGCACGGGCTCCTTATTCTTCTCCTCGGACTGATGCCCCTATCCTCTATCTGATGCATTGAACCTCTTAGGTGGTGCAACATTCTCCTTGTTTCCTGAATCTTGTGGTCTTGCTCGCTTCTTGTCCCATTTTCCTTTGTTCTTGGCATTAGCTTTCCAATCTGTCTTAGTCTCAAATATGTGCTTCGATTGTTCATAGAAATGTTTTAGTTTTCGTATGGCCTCCTCCAATGGTCTAGGCTCATCAAACTGTTGGGTCTTCATTTTGTCCTATTTTTTACCTATTTCTCTCATGTTGTCGATTGGCTAAATGATTATTTTTGAAGAGTATTTGCTACTTTGTTTTAACATGATTGAAATAGCATTAATGTGAGTTTAATTAAGGCTTTTATGTTGTAGGATTAAATTTGGTTTTATTATACTTTGGGATGTGCCTGCACCAGTGCATTCACATGCCTGCACCATTGCACTTACCTACCTGCACCATGCATTGGGATTCCTACACTAGCTACAGTGGGCTTCCTACACTCCAAAGGATTCCTGGACTGAACTCACATTCTCTCTACCAGTACTGAAACCCTCCATTCATGGGGATCGAATTGTATCAGCTGTTGACTTATATGGTTTTATTCCTTGGCTTGCTATGGCACATATGGTCATATAAGCAATCGTATCAGTATTCAAATATAGCATATAATATTATAAATGGAGATTGTTCACCTACAAAATACATATCGGCCCCAATCTATATAACTATTGGTGATGGTTAAGGGCAGTCTAGAGTCTTTATCGAACCAAAACCTACATACTCAGGTTTACGTGAGGCCAGTTATGGCCATGCTATGCTGGAGATCATAAACTACACCCATTCCTATTATTACTGGAATCACAATGCTCTTAAATATCTATGTGAGATATTGTAAAATATTCTTTAGAAAGTGTTGGGCATAACCGACGACAAACATGTGGAAGTAAGGATGGGCTACAATGATAATATAATGGTGTTGCAATTGAGGAGAACTCGAATGAATATTGTTTGGTACTGATATAAGAAGAACAGGTTCCCTAAAATGATAGATATTTTAAACCTCAGTCAGAGGCAAGATGGAATTCAGAGTCAAGATGAAGTTAAAGATGAGTTTAATCCATGAACCTTTGATGCCAACCTGTGAGCAGCTCACTCAAGGAATATATTGATTAGCCAAATCGCACCACAACAGCTATCCCAGGAAAATCAGAATGATTCACCAGAATCATTCCCTCTTTTGACACTCAGTTTCAAACTAATAATTAATTTAGAAAATTGTTAAAACTAATAATCTTGTATATCCATTGGCTGTTGAAAAGCCCCAATTTGTAAATCGATGCCTATATAAACTACTTGGAGCGATAGTCAGGAAATTAATCAATTAATTACAATAAGGAAGAAAATCAACCCAACTAGGGATAGTGAGCATCAGAGGAAGGCACAGAAGGGAAGAGGAGCTGTCCCAATGTAGCCTCACACAATTCATCAACTGTGGATCACTCCTCTAGTCTTGCTGGAGTTGAGGGATGTCTGCAAAATGTAAATGTTGGTTTAGTAATTAATTGAAGCAATTTCCCAACATGCTTGGTTTATCTACTTGTTGTGTCTAATGATTTCTATTTTTGTGTGAACCAGACAATCAAAGAGGGTGCGAGCTGGCTGGGTTGGCCACCAAACCAGCTCGACACTGCTCTCATCTTTTAAAGTAGATATCATTTCAATTCTTGTTGTTTGCTATGTGAATTTGATTTATTTACAATTTCTTTCTGCCTTCAATTAATTTTATTTAATTTGTTGCAACGTTTTCCCTTCAGCTTTAAACTTCATTGATTTGCTGCATTAAGAAATTATTCCTATTTGTGCTTACGCTTGGGATATTTCTCTAGTTGTTCTTATTGACAAGATCTTCTTATTGCATTGAAGAGCTGCAATTGATTTATACTCCAGAATATGAAAACAATGTGAGTGGGTGTGGTTTTGAGGCAGTGATAGGTCCATTTAAAACTCTGCTTACAAAAACCATATATTATTTGGATGCTAGGGAGCCAATATTAATAAAAGTAAATTGTGTCATTTACTTTCCATTAAACTTCTGGTGAGTTTGCAAGATTTATTTTCAAGGTAGGGAAGGCGAGATATTTACATTAATTTAATTGCTTTCATAATCTATTTATGCAGCATATTTACTTGACGATGCTTTCAAGTTAACCTTACATAGAATTAGTGTAGGTAGAATTAGTGCAAGAAGAATCATTTTGAATTTCTTTTGAATATATTCCAACATTTACAGTTTTTTTGTTATTATGTCAGCATCGCTTGATTTCTAGTTCAGTTTTGTTTCTGTTCGCTTGTAATTATAATTTCCTTTTGTATTGTTAATTTCCTTTTATTTCCCACATGATTTAATTATGTGGATTGATGTTCTCTTGAATTCTCTTTAGTGTAGGATTTCATTTATGGATGAGATTAAAACGCAAGATAGACTAGCATTTGTTTTGCAGGTTGTGAGGGGCTTTCTCTGGCATTTCCAGTGCCGCGTCTCGAAGTTCATGAACTATTCGGATGGACAAATTAAATGTTGGTACATTTATAGACCCTATACTGCACCCAACATTTTGGTGTCATTGCCAGGGAGGCACTTAGGGGATTGACCTTGGTAACTTTCTATACTTTTGTTTTCTCTTTACCTAGTTTTTTTTTTTTTCAAATTTTATTTACTTTGGATTTATTCTTTGAATTTGTTTCTTTCCTGCATTCTTTTTAAGTTTTTATTTTTTCATTTCTTGGGTTCTGTAAGAACCACCCCCTTTATCTATTCAACCACATGCTAACAATATATACCAACTAGCTTGTAAAGATAAAGAAATGGTATTTCGAGGCATTTTTTTTAATGAAGAGTTTTGAGGCTAATATAAATCATTCCATGCACCTATTTCACTGATTAGTTTCTAGGAACATTCAAAGGAGTCTCGAAGTAGTACATAGAGAACCTATTTTAGTTTGATAAGAAATGGAAAATATTGTTACTTTTGAATTTCCTATCAAATATCTAGGAGTGGATCAAATGCATAATATTCCCCCATCTGCACTACCAAAATTTCATGGTTTGGAAAATAAAGACCCAGATACATTGTTATTTGAGTTTGAAGTACTTTGTAGAGGATATGGTTATTGTAATAATTCTCAAATGTTGCAAGTGTTTCCTCTTACTCTTAAAGGAGAAGCTCTCTGATGGTTCATGAGCCTTGGTGGGAACTGCATTCAACCATGGGAAGACATGAAGAATCTATTCTTGGAGAAATATCAAGACTATTGCCAGGTTGGTGAAGATATTTTTGGAATAAAACAAAGGGAAAATGAAATCTTGGAGTATTATGTGGAGCGATCTAGATACAACATCCAAAAATCAAAACATAAGAATTTGGTAAAAGAGACCTTGAAAAAACTCCTACTCAAAGGAATCAAAGATGAATTTTTAGAACCTTTAAATTTGATAGGAACAGGTGATGTTTCTCACTTACCATATGATGATGTTTGTAAATTATGCATTAGTTATTCATGAGGAATCTCCAAGATCGATAGGAATTCTAGATAACTTTCTTCTCAATTTTTGGAATCTTCTACAAAAATAGGAGCTACAAAATATTTTCTAAATTTACAATTGGATGATTTGAAGGAAGAACAAAAGCAATGTAAGGAGGATCATTCAAAAAATTATTTCCCATCACTGTCAGGGTTTCGACAAGTATTTAAGGAATCAACTAAGGAAATAAATCGACCACCAGGTATAACTCAAAACTCATCATCATTTAATACTTGGAGTAATATTTATTGTCCCCAACAGGCTTCTCAACATATCTACAACCCCATAGTTCCATGGTAGACTTATAATCCTCCTTTGATTCAATACCCCACCATATTCCTGTAGTGGCCCTCTCCCTCGAGCCAAATATTCCCAAAGCATCAAGCATGGTTTGTAACCTCCTCTCTATGGAAATTCCCCATGAAAATTCCATTACTTAAGCCACAACAATTGCAGTTCCCATCCAATGTTCCACCATGTTATCCCTCTCTATGGTCCCAACCATTTGTGCAACCAAAACCTAATTTCAACAATCAAGTTGCACATGAATTTTAAAAACCTATTTTTCCTACTCGCTCGCTTACCAAATGTAATGTCATATCTTTTAGAGAGGCGAGAGGAGTGAAACTTCCCCTATTACCACACAAAATTTACCTCGGGAAGAAACTTTAATCCATAAACCATTAGAGAAGCAATCCATGATTGGAACTTGTTCAAAAAGTGTTGTTGAAGCTCACAAAGAAGAAAACCTTAGAGTTTCCCTTAACCATCCTTGTCAATCTAAAGAGAGAAATCTCCAAGTTGTGGAAGACCTATACAAGTTGGAGAACCATGAATATGTGTGTCCTATTAAATCATGATTCCAAACAATTGTTAGTACACCTCATTACCTCATCATTCAAAAATTCTTGGTACTATATCAAGTAAGTAAGTTGGTTTCTCATACTCCGATATGCATTAAAGTTTACATTTTAAACCTGAGTGTGAGTATATTTAGTATTTTGCTATGCACATGGATTCAATGGAAGTATGCCTTCACTTAAATGTGATATTTCTTTCTTTAAAAATAGTATAGGATAATAGGAGAATAATGAATAAAGATGCATAATAACACTCTTGAACTTGTGATTCCCTAAAAGCACAAGCTTTTGAAATTTCTATTATCATGCAATTTCATGGTAAGACTTGTCAGAAGAACTTTACACTCAATACCTCATATTTTTAAAAAGTGACTTTGATTATGGATTAACATGTCAGTTAAGGATATTGTTTTAAGTTACATGTAATACTTTTTCCTATTCTAAAAAACTATCATCCAGAAAATCAATTCAGATTCCTCTTTGAAGGGACCAGTGAAAAACCTCCTATGGTGGACCATACCTACAAAACTCTAATAAGATTTCATAAAGAACCCTGAAATGATCAACTCAAGGAATATTTTTTGTCATTATCTGAGATTTTTTTTTACAAAAGCTCTTAGGGTAGCATGACAAACTAGTAAAGAATAGTAATTAAAAAAAATTCACGCCATCCTGCACTCTTAAGGAGTATATTTTCTTCCCCACCTATTAAGTAACCCATCTGAGGTTAATCATAATCGGAGTTTTTTTTAAAACATAAACGAATTAATTAAGGGATAGGAGGTCTCATTGTGAGCTGACCTACTATGATCATGGGTCCTAGGGAGAATGACATTACCGCACTAGTCACCAAGCTAGGGTAATGGATTTCAGTTGAAAAACTAGAAGACGAGAGGTCTCATTGCGATCTGACTCGTTCATTCTTGTTAGTTCTCATGAATGGCACTGTCGATAGCTGGTTACCAAGCCAGGACAATGACCCTCAATTAACTTATAAAAAGAGGGAAAAAAGTAAAATATTCTTAAATGACTCTAAATATATATCTAATAGGGGGGAAAAAAGCATTTCATAAGGTTAAAGGTACCCCTGTCGAGGCTATGGACGCCTACTGGCAGCAGGGCCATGCCTATGGTATTAAAGTTAACTCTACACTACAATTTACATGGTTTCTTTTGCTTTCCTTGAACTCACTATCAGTCTCTTTGAGAATGGATTTAAAATCGTTTTGTTGTTATACCTTGGAGTTCTATCTCTTTGGAATGGTTTTTATGGACGTAGGGACCCTTAGTGCAGGTAATTCACTGTGCCCAGGAAAGAGGAGCTTCAACTATACATGGATAATGGTAAAATGGTCACTATGGGAAGATATTACTATGTCTACTTTTAATACCTTACTTTAAATCATGTCACTCACATTTACAATGAGCATTTTAAAGTGTAACTTCTGATCAAGGATGCGTGCAAGATATTCTTTTGGAAATTTTAAAACTTAGCTATTTTGTTCAAGTAATAACACCATCCGTGCAATTTAGTTTTTTTATGGCAACTTTCATTTTAGGTTTTATTGAAATCAGTTTAAGAAAATAAAAAGCCCAGCTGACACTCTGTTTTAGAGCAAGCTTTAGCTAGTGCAGGAAATGTGATCACGAAAAATTGCAAGAACATCATTTTGAATGCCTACAAATATTTCTAATTTTGTTTTTTTGCAAGGAAGTGATAGTATTGGATTTCCTTGCATGAGGACATGCAAGATGGTCAACATGGGGGGATGTTGGGTCTCCGTTTTGTCCTATTTTCTTATCTATTTCCCTCATACTATCGATTGGCTAAATGATTATTTTTGAAGAGTATTTGCTACTTCTTTGTTTTAACAAGATTAAAATAGCATTAATGTGAGTTTAATTAAGGTTTGTATGTTGCAAGATTAAAGTTGGTTTTATTATACATTGGGATGTGCTTGCACCAGTGCATTCACATGCCTACACCATTACACTTACCTGCATGCACAATGCATTGGGATTCCTGCACTAGCTACAGTGGGCTTCCTACACTCTGAAGGATTCCTGTATTGAACTCACATTCTCCGTACATGTACTCAAACCATCCATTCATGGGGTTCGAATTGTAACGGCTGTTGACTTATATCATTTTGTTCCTTGGCTTTGTATGGTGCATATGGTCATGTGCGTGATCGTATCGGTATTAAAATATAGCATATAATATTATAAATGGAGATTGTTCACCTACAAAATACATATTGGCCCCAATCTATATAACTATTGGTGATGATGGAAACCTTAAAGGGCTGGATGGAGTCTTCATCGAACCACAACTTGCATACTCAGCTTTCTGTGAGGCCAGTTATGACCGTGCTATGTTGGATATCATAAACCGCACCCATGACTATTATTACTGGAACCACAATGCTATTAAATCTCTAAGTGAGCTATTGTAAAAGATTATTCAGAAAGCGTTGGGCATAACTGGTGACAAACACATGGAAGGAAGGATGGGCTGTCATTATAATATAGTGGTGTTGCAACTAAGGAGAACTCAAATGAATATTGTTTGGTACTGATATAAGAAGAACGGGTTCCCTCAAATGATAGGTATTTTAAACCTCAGTCGGAGGCAAGATGGAATTCACAGTCAAGATGAAGTTCAAGATGATTTTAATCCATGAATCTTTGATGCTAACCTATGAGCAGCTCACTCAAGGAAGAGATCGATTAGCCAAATCGCACCTCAATAGCTATCCCTGGAAAAGAAGAACGATTCACGAGAATCGTTCCCTCTTTCGACACTCAGTTTTCAAACTAATACTTAATTCAAAAAATTGTTAAAACTTATAATCTTGTATTTCCATTGGCTGTTGAAAAGCCTCAATTTTTAAATCAATGCCTATATCAACTGCCTGGAGTGATAGTCAGGAAATTAATCAATTAATTACAGTAAGGAAGGAAATCGACCCAGCCATGGATAGTGCACATCAAAGGAAGGCGCGGAAGGGAAGAGGAGTTGTCCCAATGTAGCATCACCTAATTCATCGGTTGTGGATCGCTCCTCTAGTCTTGTTGGAGTTGAGGGATGTCTGCATAATGTAAACATTTTCTCAGTAATTAATTGAAGCGATTTCCCAACATGTTCCATTTATCTACTTGTTGTGTCTAATTATTTCTATTTATGTGTGAACCAGACACTCAAGGAGGGTGCAGGCTGGCTGGGTTGGCCACCAGACCAGCTCGACACTACTCTCATCTTTTAAAGTAGATAATATTTCAATTCTTGTTTTTTTTCTGTGAATTCGATTTATTTATAGTTTCTTTCTTCCTTCAATTAATTTCATTTAATTTGGTGCAATGTTTTCCCTTCAGATTTAAACTTCATTGATTTATTGCATTAAGAAATTATTCCTATTTGTTCTTACGCTTGGGATATTTCTCCAGTTGTTCTTATTAACAAGATCTACATATGCGTTGATGAGCTGCAATTGATTTATACTCTGGAATATGAAAACGGTGTGAGTGGGTGTGGCTTTGAGGCACTGACAGGTCCATCTAAAACTCTGCTTACAAAAACCATATATTATTTGGATGCTAGGGAGCCAATATTAATGAAAGTAAATTGTGTCATTTACTTTCCATTAAACTTATGGAGAGTTTGCAAGATTTATTTTCAGGGAAGGGAACGCAAGAGATTTACATTCATTTAATTTCTTTCATAAGCTATTTATGTAGCATATTTACTTGACGATGCTTTCAAGTTAACCTTACACATAATTAGTGCAGATAGAATTAGTGCAAGCAGAATCGTTTTGAATTTATTCCAGCATTTACAGTCTTTTTATTATTATGTCGACACTGCTTGATTTCTAGTTTAGTTTTTCCTTCTGTTGGCTTGTAATTAGAATTTCCTTTTGCATTGTTAATTTCCGTTTATGTCCCAGTTTATTTAATTGTGTGTATTTATGTTTTATTGAATTCTCTTTAGTGAAGGATTTCTTTTATTGATGAGATTAAAACACAAGATAGACTAGAATTTGTTTTGCAGGTTATCAAGGGATTTCTCTTGCATTTCCAGTGTTGTGTCTCAAAGTTCACGAACTATCCGGATTGACAAATTAAATGTTGGTACATTTATAGAGACTATACTGCACCCAACACAAACTCAATCATGTCTTTGAGTTCAACATATCTTCCTCATTTATACCTCTAGCATTCTTCACATCTTCCCACCAAATGTCTACTTTACCTTTGAGACTAAATGTAGCTACTTTGGCTTTCATTTTCTCTGAATAGTCGTGCAACCTGAAGAAATTCTTAATATCAAGAAACCGTGTCTTTTCATCTTGTGATCTCTTTACCTCTCCATCAAAATTAGGTAGTTTTTAATTCTTAAACTTATCTGGAAAATACCCCTTATCACTCCTCTTATAAGGATCATACCGATGACGATCATAGTGCCTATCTGAATCAGAACTAGAATGGTACTTGTGTCTATCCCTTCTACTATCTAGAGTGTCCAACAATCTTCCATCTCTAACTGTGTCATTGTTATTTGACTTGTGACCACCATGCGACCTACTATTGTATGCCCCATTCTTTGTCCTCCTGCTCATGACTAATCTGAAGTGGTCCATGTCCCTACAAATTTGACAAGCTCTAAAGTATCATTTCAATTACCTCTTCTATCTTTTCCTATTGCTGTATGATCCTTTCATTATTTGCCTTACAACTCCTTATTTCTTCCTTTAAGCTTCTCAATGTAACTGCCAAATCGGAAGAGTTCCCAATACCATACTTCCATTCGGATTCATAGGCAGAGTCTTTGTAGTCAACCATCCTTCTAGCCATTTGATTTTCTTCCTACAAGGTATATCATGTTAGCTAAACAAAATCACAATAAAACAATGTACCTTAGCATAGCTCGGGGAGGATACCTTCTCTGCAATATCAACAAATCAGCATGGTATATGTATAACATAATCATAACAACATATAGAAACATAGTACATAAGCATATAACCATGAAACTATCGTTCTAGCTAGGGTCCAGTCATCAATGCATGACCTTGTTATGAACTATTTTATCACACCTCCTGTTCACTTCCTGTTCCATATCCCAAAGTGCCAAAATGTTGACAACTGTGAAGTATATCCATCATGATACACCAAAAAAAACATCCCTGAAGAACCAAAGGAAAACTGCCTTGAGCCAATTGTGAAGAAGGTTACCTAAAACCCTAAATTTTAGGGGCAATTCTCTTTGCTACACTACATGCCCATGCTGATGGCAGGTTTCAATGCTTTAGCCTAGCACTGCCAATGTGGGTTTTGATATGAAAACCCACGTTGAACCTCTTCTGGAAGGTTTTCCCAAAATGGGGGAGAGGCGTTGTATGCTATAAATATCAAGAAAAATGAGATGGATATTGCTTGTTGTAGATATGGTCGAGCTCTCCCATTTGGAGGTCTTGATATTATCATTATGGTCCTTCCCCTTGAGATGTGGAACTTCCTCCATCTTTTTTGGATCCCTAACTCCCTCTCCCTTCCTATAAATTAACTCCCTTCCATCCCCAAATGGTTGGTCATTTATTGCTTGCATTCCTATACTAATATTATGCCAAAATGCTACCCATTCTAACTTAGAGAAGTAGTGCTTGAAGAGTCTTTGCTTGGACTTGGACATCCACCAAAAGGAGGTATCCAACATCAAGGCATAGGTTGTATGATTCCCCTTTTAGCTTATTAAACTTTCCATAATTGTGTAAATGTTTATGCTTTTAGCTTAATACTCCTAGATCTGTTAAGTAATTTATGTTTGATGTATGCCATATATGCTCTTGTACTTTGTATTTATCTTTAATCTTTCTTGTAGGTATTCGGACATGAAGAAAATGTATGGAGAGAGGCCTGGAGAAAAGGAATCAAAGTCATCTCCAAAGGGATCGAGCGATTAGCATCAGACTGGGGTAGGTCACTCTCTCTCTAAATTTGTTAAACATAAGCTCGGAAAGTGAATGTTAGTTTCCTTATTCTATTTCTAGAACCACTCATTGGGCTAGAGAGATCACCTATGTCCACAGAGGGGATTTGTCTTCACAACGAAATGGAAACTCCTCTAGGGAATCTATAACCTCTTCAATCTCTTTCTCCATCTACTCCCTTCATCAGTTTGATGAACCATTGAGTTCTCAGTTAGTTTGAGTCTGTATAGGTTTGCACAGTCACTGATTACTACCTTAGAGTGTTGAGCCTGGAGTGTTTGTTGAAATATTCTTTTATCTTTTTCCTTATTCCTCACCCAATGTGTTTTTGATTCCGACAGTCACTTTGACAACGTGGTTTCCTTGAAAATAGTCGTGTTGAACCCCTGTTCAACACCAGTTTGGCTACTACAGCCGCGTCGATATCAAATATTGGAAAACATTAGGATTTCTCTATAAAAATCTAGTGTGTCTTAGCCCCTGAGGTCCTTTTTCTTGTCCATTGTAACTGGTTTTATTGATTTTTTTCTGAGTATCTTATTTGATTATAAATTTTTTTTTTTTAACTTTCAAGTGCTTGAGAGAAATTTTATTGGTTCTATAGTTTATAGGTCATTTGGTTGTCATTTGCCACTTGTAAATTTCACTGAGTTTGTAGTTTGTTGATTGGTTAGATCTGGTTATTTGTTAAAATCATTCAAAATGTCAATTTGCATTAGTTTTGGCTTGTCTTTTGCAAAGTTTCTTTTCAATTGAATTAGGTCATATTGCACTTGAAAAATCAGATTTTTTGTTTATCGAACATAGATTACATTGTTTTATTTACAAGCTGAAAATAATGTGTTGTTTATTCATACAAAAGATAAAAGTTAAACACATTTTCATTTAAGTTCTTTTGGATTTGAGTTGGTGTTGCTTCAATCAGTGCATTGATTTCATTAGGAGCATTTGAATCGAAAGATATCATTTTCTTTTTTAGTTGAAGCTTAATTGCATTAGGAGCATCTAAAAATCAAATAGAACATAATTTATATAAAGTGCATCTTGGTGAAGTAGACGTCAATTTTCTTTCTATAGATTGCATATAAGATAGTGCATATTAATTTCATTTTTGCATATTCCATTTGGAAAGAAAAATTCGTGGAGGTGTGTTCTTTGATGAATTTTTTAGTTGATGCATTAATTGATTGAATTCTTTTCTCTTGTTAGTACAGCTTTCATTGAAGTGAAAAGTTTCCTTTTCTCAAATAGTTTCATTTTAGGATTCAGGTGACATCGTTTGAGCCAAAAAATTGAAACATAATTCAATATCAACGTTAAAATTTACTCAATTAACCTAAGGAGCATTTGGAACTCAACGCAAACATTTAGAGGTGTAGGATAGAGATGTGTTCCAACATCTATAAACCTAGCAGTTGTCATTAACTACCTACATTGTATTCCATGGGTGAAATCTTGTTCCACATATGAAAGTATATAGGAATGTTCTCCAATAGTCTAGGGTATATCAAAGGCACTCTAGTATCGCAAGTATATGGGAATACTCCCATCGGATGGTTATGCATTATAAAACCCTAACACGGGCTTGTGCTCCCCATACCATTGTGTATATATTGGGAGACCCCACTAGGTTGTTATCCTTTAGCGACGGGTAACCAAGTTAGTTTCCTTGTAAACGTGATACACCGAACAAAACATTTGGGAAGATCGGTCGACGTACATTAAATCCTTGGTTTTTGCTAAGGTGTATATTGCGGTTCACGATTACTTAGTAAATCCTCTTTCCTAGTAGAAACTTTTTTACTTATTTCTTGTTTTTAAGTTCTAAAATTTAACTACCCATGATAACATGAATTACCTATGCAGTTATCCTTGGCCTCACATTGCCTGATTAATAGTAAATTTTAATTGAAAGCTCAAATAATTCACCTCCTATCCTTTTGTTTTTTAAAGGTAATTGTGGCTGAAACAACACGTTCACCTTACATTTCCCCTTCACAATCTGGCCCTGAACGGTCACCACAAGGAGTCCATATTGAGACTTCACATTCACTTGAAGCCCAAGGTTTTGAACCTAGAATTATCCTAAGTATTCAACCCCTTGATTCTCGTCCTCCACCTTGAGAGTCATCATCTTAGGAATCTGATCCAGAAACTCTTGAGGTTCCATAGAGGTACTTATTATTTCCTCCCAATCCTCTTTTTGATCCATTGGTCATGTCTCCTTAATGGCCATATAGTCTGTTTGATAACCCCAATGTACCTTTAGAACATTCTATTGGTACATCGTGGATTCCTCCTCGCCAACTGTTTCCACCTATGGCATCAGAATGTGAGATTCCAACCTCTCCTCGAGATACTCCTCGAGAAGTATCAACCACTCACACTCCTGGTGTTGGTGATGAATCTAAATATAACTTTCCAATTGAAGGCTTTCCATATGTGGTGTTATCACTCAAAATTTTTCCCTAGAAGTTATCAAAAGAAGGAATCATCTGAGGTAACCACAAACCAATCTTTTAAGCTTAGGCTCTAGCCAACCTAAGTCCAGAGAGGGCTCTCTCTTTATAATTTAACTTTGTTTTTGTAGGATTTTAGGCTAGTTCTTAGTGTTCATGGGGTATTGTTTTGAATTGAAGGTTGGGTGGTGGAATTCTTGGAGCAGATGGATAGAGCTAGGTCTTCAAGCCATTGGGCTATGGAGTCAATAAATGGATAGCCTGACTGGACCAGATCATTAAAGGGAATGTTCACAAGGTAGGCTAGCAAAGAAAAAGGAAAATATTTGGGTCTAATGGGTGAAGTTATTCTAACCAATGTGAAAGGGCACTTAAGAATCCTTGGACCGGGATCAAAATGAAGAACGGAGGATGATCATGAACAAAGGGAAATTAAGAATCCTTTGCTATAGACCAGAGGAGAAACTACGAAAGCTAAGGAGTAGTTAAGAATTCCCTAGCTAATATAGTTTAGTAGAAAACATTCAGAATGTAAAACATTCAAGATAGAGTGCATTCAAGCAATTTATGAAATATCATTCCTTGTTGTACATTTAGATTTTAGAAATTTACATAAAAGATTAGGGAAAAAACATAAGGAAAAACAACATTGAACATGAGAGAATACTTATTTGTATTTCACTTTACACAAGAATCCTATAAAATATCTTATCTTTATTCCTTGATCCAGCAAGCCAATCCAGTCATTGATACAATAGAACTTTGATTTGAGAGAAAAAGTCTATATAAATGTCTTGGAATCCACCTACATACTTCGACATGTGAAGTATTTATACAAAAAATAATTACACAATATCTCATAATAATTTTAGATTTAATCTAGGGAATAAAATATCTTCATGCATGAAGATATAGCCAATTTTAGAACTACTTTCTAGTTGTCCCTTTTATTATGGTGTTGCTGGTTGTTTCTGTTGAGTTTTGAGCACTTTAAGCAGGCTGATAGTTGTGGTATTTCTATGCTAGAATCTTCTTTACTTTGATCTTTCACTGATACTCTTTGACTCTGTTACTCTTTGACCCCACTGATCTGTCTTTTAGCTATTTCACCTAGTTGCCTTTAGATTTACTGTGGTAGCTTTCTGATGTAAAAATTTTTCATAGTAAATCTATCATTTTCTCCCACCATTCTGCCTGAAGCAATCTCACTTTCAACATTCTTCTGTAAATTTCATCTACCTCTATGTATTTTTCAAAGTTGGGCTTGGTGAGAAACAAATGTTTCACCTCATGTTATAGGAAAAAGAGGTTTTCCAATGTATCATATAATAATTTGCTTGTTGGTAGGGCCTTAATGCCTGAAGAGTTGGCATGTTCCTTGGCCAATATCCTGATTCTATCACTATAGTCCAATTGGGTCATGAGTTTTTCATTGATGACCATAGGACTGGGAAGGCCTTTGTCCCTCAAAATTTGAAATTTAGCCATAAACCTATCAATGATTACCTGCATGTTATGGCACTTCTCTTCTAAGTTGAGCATGAGGTTTCTTTTGGAAAAAACTTTTTAATCTCTATGATGGCTGCAGTCCTATCCTCTATGCCAATCTCATGGAGATCATATCTATTCTTACTGTTCAGGAGATGGATGAGTCGATTTGCATCCTCAGGTTTGTCTCCTAATTCTTCCCTTACTTTCTGGATGACTTCAGTAGCTACCTTCACCAATTTAGTTTGCTCAAATATAACTTGGATTAATGGTCAAATATCATTGATAGAGTCAATGATATTGGCCCAGAGCATCTCTTTAGTCTGTCCTAGTGGCTTACGTAGTGTCAAATCTTTCTCTAGGACTTTGATTTTCTCACCTATTCTTTGGGATTTCTATGTTTCTTCTCTTTGCTGAATTTGGGCAAGTTTGCAATCAGTTTCCAAACTTGCCACTTTCTCCTTTAATATTTTGAGCTCTGTAGCCTAGATGGACATCTCCTCCATGGATTTTACCAGTACTGTTGTTTTCTCAGTTGATGTACCTACTGCTGTAGTGGACTCAGCTGTAATAGGCAGTGTTGTGGAAGGTGGAGTTGTAGGTGCCAATGATGCTACCATTGTGGAAGGAACTGATGTTGATACTATGGGGATGACAGTTCTGGAAGTTGTGGCCAAGTCACTTTGCTTGGACTGAATCAAAATGTCCAACTCCTTCTCTGTTTCTTTAAGTTGGTCATTTAGCTTTAGGACTAGGTCCATAAACTCTTCATGTCCTTGTTGTGCTTCTAGGACTTCTATTGTTTGAGGGTGATGCAGCTGAGGAATTTTGCGCTGCTTCTTCAGTGAAGCAATGTCATAATTATTCTTTTTAATTAGTTGCTCTGTTGCTTTCACATCCTTGGGATCATGTCCCAATTCTATCACTAAGTCCTCTAAGGACTTGATTCTTGTATCTTTGGCCTGTGAGGAAGCCTTCTTCAACTAAAACTGAGCTGAAATATTGTTTAAAGAGTTCTGCAATTGGTGGGCAACTATGGCTTTCCTTGTCAATGTAGAATAAATAATCTCACCTATTTTCTTATGCAACTCAATGTGGTCAATGGGATGAATATCCCTTGCCAGTACTTCAAAATCCACCCTTTTAAAATTTGTTGATGTCCTTGGCTGCTAAGTGGTTGGCTTGATGAAGGTCATTTGTATCTTCCCCTCTTTGACATCAAAGGCTGACATAAGCCTTATTTGATTGGTAGGGGTCATCTTCAGATACTGTGCATAGGTTTGGGCTTTCAACCTCTCATTTCTAGCCTTTATTTCATTGTATCTCTCCTTGATATCTGTGTCTTTATCTCCTGGCATTCTGAAAGAGGATACCTCAACACTTTTTTTCCTTTCCAACATCTGAGTGTGTGATGTGGAAGGTTCTAGGATGCCTCCAGATGGTGTGGCAAGCCTACTCCCATCTCTTCCTATTCTTATAACCTTTGATGTGGAAGGTTCTAGGATGCCTCCAGATGGTGTGGCAAGCCTACTCCCATCTCTTCCTATTCTTATAACCTTAGTTGTGTCCTCTATATATTCATGTTCAGAGACAGGATTCACTCTTTGTCTCTTAGCCTGGCTTGTCTCTGCATGGGCTTGTGATGTTGCTCTTTTGAAGTAGTGGCCCCTTCCCTGTTTCTCTTGAGGCTTTTCTCCTCATTTAGAGGAGTCTGTAGAACTGGAGGGGTACTCATGGTGGTTTTTGGTTTATTTGATTTCTATGGTATGTATGTTTGATCTGGAACCTCTGATAGGTCTGGTACTTCTGATCCCTTTGGCACCTGTGATTCTTCTGGTAGCTATGATTCTTCTAGTACCTACAGGAAAGAACCCTCATCAATTTTTTTCTCTAGGTCAATGAACACATTCTCAATGTCTACTTTGGTGTTGTCCTGATCTACTAAGGTCCCTTCTACCCATTCTGATTGGTTTGCAAAGGCTTCAGTTTTAAGAATGGGGTGATGAATGAAAGGTCCTAGCCTGACCTTTTGTCTTTTCTTGGTTATGAATTCCAAAGGGCCATATCTCCAGGTAAAACCTTTTTGGAATTTCATGCTCTGCAATATTAAATCTGCTTCCCTTGAGTTACATATGAAGGGGCCTAATTGGTCTTTGATTTTGAAGTTGGACTTCTTCTTCACATTAACAAAGTTTGTTTCATCTGCACTGATAATCTGCCTGTAGTACTCTAAAGCAAATAACCTCATTGGGAGGTATTTGGGGAGTTTGTATGGTACCAGCATGCAACCATAGATTCTGATCTCGGTATGGTTTTGGTACAAGTACCAATCACCTACCTTGGATTGTTTCGACAATTGCAGGACCCTTTTTATGTCTGAATTGATTCTTGGAGGAGGGCTTCCTATCAACATTTTCACAACTGGATGAACAAATAGGTCAATAAAATAAGCATATGAATATGGGGAGTGAAATTTTTGGACCAATGGAGTCCAAAAATTGACTGATCTGGGCTGACCTTTTGTATCAAGCTTCTGCAAGGTGAAGGAAACCTATCTGACTAAAAATATATAAAAGGGTGGTACAAAACAAAGGGGTATTTGAAGACTCTCTCATTGCTCATTCTGAGAAACTGGTCATGCATCCTATCAGCTATAAATTTGGCATAGTCATAGATAACAACAGGAGGCTATCCTAGAGTGTATATGGACATGAAGGTTAGAATAATCTCATCAATATATTCACTGGTGGTATAACCCAGGACTCTAGATATCATATCTACAATACTTCTGCCCCAAGGAGAAAATAAAGCTACTACACATGGAGGGGGGTCCTTGGGGGTATACTTCTCTTTGAGGATGAAGGTTTAGATTATTTGGGCCAATATTGCATGGCTGAGCTTGGGAAATAAGTTCAACAGGTCTCCAATGGAGAGGGGAGTCAATTTTTGGCTAGGCTAGAGTTGTAGCATATCATTGATAGATTCAGCAGTGATGGTGAAAAGTATGGTCTGGTTAGGGGACATCACTTCTCTTTAACTGGGTATATAATTGGCATGATAGTAGTGGATAATTTCTGGGAAAATGTGGACTTTTGGGAACTGGTACTTGGGCAAATTGGACTCCCATAGACCAATTTTATTAACATGGTTCAAGTATCTATCCCTACTTTGGCAGTGTACTTTGAGTGGGGATTCATGGATAGTGGTGTCCTTTATCTGGAAATCCCTATCAGCCAGGGGAAGGTGGTCCAGGTCTAAGTGGGGTGTAGAGATGGGTCTCACATCCATGGCAATTGGGGCAACCATTCTTAGTTCTTATGGATTTGAGAGTGGGAGAGGTGATTTTAATTCTTTTAAGGCAATGGTGGTTCAGTATATAGTAAGTGTTGGCCAGATAAATCATTCTTGCGGACAAGACCGATCTCCCTAGTATCAACAGATATCTAGCAACAAGCAGGACAAGAAAATCTTTCCCTAAACATATTTTGATTCATTGATAAAAACTAAGAGGTGTTTTAGACCCTACCTTAAGTCCAACGCTAGTTTGTGGCAGCCTTACACCAATAGATTTAAGAGTTTCCTTTGTAACAACCTACAAACACAAACAAGCACACATCAAAGAACACCTGCATAGCTAACATAACAAATCATGTTCATCATAGTGATCAAGGAGTCTATGAAATAAACCATTAAACAAAAATTATTGAGAAAAATAAACTTCATTGTATTAACTTTGAGAAAGAAGAACTTTACAACCTTGGTGCCTTGATGTTGTACAAGTTCTTCCCTAGGTCCAAGCAGGAATCTCCTCTACTTTGAGAAGCCTCACTCTCTCCCAAATGAGATCAAAAGGTATGTGACCTTTCCTCTCAAAAGGTCAATTAGGAAGACTAAGTTCCAACAACATTTACCCTAAAACATATTCAGCTTTCAACCTCCCAAGTAACCAACCCAAAGCTTCATTTTATAGTGTAAAGGAAGGAAGTTACCAGGTCCACCATTGAAGGGATAGAGTCCTCCTTCAAGGGGATAATCTCCTCACATCAAGGGGTTATCTCCTAAAGGTATGGGATGCATGAACCCTTGAGTAGCAAACTTGCCAATGCAAGATTCCCTCTAGAAGCTTCCATAATTGACTCAAAGTGAGGTTTTAAGAATAAACTTGTGCTCTTTTAACTTTTACAGGGGTTCACACCCATAAATGCAAATACAGAGTGGTCAGGTGCACAGGGGACATGACCAATGACTGCGGTACCACAAGTAATGCTAAGAGAAAGTGCAAAACTAGAGTTTTAGAGATTTTTAAGGTCTTTCTCTCATTTTCGAAGCTTGATATGCACAGATGAGGTTTGAGACTTGCAAAGGAGGTATGTATGAGTGGTGATAGACTCACACAGCTTACAGAAAGTCATGGTGACAATTTTTTGTGTAACAGTAAGCTTAAGTTGCTTAAGTTTCTTTAATTAATTTTTTACTTTAACTAATAAAACTCAGGAACTGGTTCTGAAATTGACAGGTTTTCCACTGAGTTATGGCTTAAATACCTAGAATTTAAGGAAAACTAGCTCTGAACAAGGCAACTAGCAACTGTGAACGATCGAAAAGGATTTGTGTAGACTGGAAATTGAATTGGGTGCTCTTTGGCGTCTTTAGGGTGCAATTGGACGTAGATTAATAGCTTTGACGTTCGCAGGTGCGTGCATGGAGGTTTATAGTTGAAAAAACGATAAAAGCAAATGATTTGGGGCTTTTTGGCTTTATGCGCAAAAGTCAATTTTGGTAGGTACGGGTGAATAGTGGCCATCTTGTCGTGTAGCGGGGTGAACAGTAACTATTTGGTTGCATAGCAGGCGAGCGGTAAGTGGTTTCCATCGCACCTCTTTTGGTCATTCGATGGTATTCGGGGGAGGTCGCCCGATTCCATACGTTGAATGACACGTAGCATCGAGGGCCCGGTGGAAAACAACTTTATCGGGAGGGTATTTTTCAGGTGTCGAGCCCACCTGATATGGGTAAGGCCCGTTGGATGTGGAGGGGGGTGATCGTATGGTGATTAACTATAGTGATTTTTGAGTTAATGAAGGATTAAAGTGGTGTTAAGGCGTCGAGATCATTAGTGATGAGTTTAAACATGGGATTATCTAACTTAATCACAAATAGATTAGTTATTGGGTTTTCGGGGTTTGGGTGAAAATCATAGTTTATATAATTAAACTCAGGGTAGGATTAATTTATATGTAGGAGTTAAATATATACGGGGAAATGGGTTTTTTCAGGATTTAATAAGTAAAATTAGTAATTAATAAAATGAGCGAAAAGGGGCACAATACATGTTTGGTCAATTTAGTGATGTCTAAATTGCAACTTTTAAATGTCAACCCGGGGCTCGTAAGCTGATGAAGTG
>APFE030464254.1:176120-199815 GCA_000404065.3 Pinus taeda | reverse complement strand
ATTAAATATTGTTTTGATTATCATAATCGTAAAATTTTTTTAAGGAATTTTGTTAGTTATTTACTAATACTAAATTTTATATATGACAATTTTCTTAAAAAGTGAGTATTTTATTTCATTTTTAGAGAATTTATTTGATGTTAATTTAAATCATGTTAACCAATCACATATTAACCAACATTGATCCATAATACTACGGAGAGAGTTAGGACTTATATCTCCTTATGACTTTAGAAATTCTAAATATTTGAAAGTATAGGCTATAATATGTGAATGTCTTATATTGTTGAAAAGTTATGATAAGTGTAGATTGAAAAGATATAGTAAGTGCAGAATTTATTATTGGTAAAAGGGAAAAAAATATTTATTAAGATGTATAAATCTAAAAAAATTATTAAAATATAAAACTTAAAAATATTAAGAAAATATATAATTTTTTTTAGAATTGCTACAAATAAGTAGCTTTGAGGTAATTGGAACATCTTTTGATAAGATCAAAATGTTTTACATTTTATTTGAATATAGTTTTGGAAAAAGTTTTTAATGTAATTTAGAATAAGAATTAAAATTCAAATAAATTTATAAAATCTTTATTCTTGGAATCATAAGAACTTCATTTCATATTTCTAAAATTCAAACTTAATCTTAAAAAATGTGAATTTAATATGTATTATGGTAATTCAAACTTAATTCTAAACAATAAAATGTTTCTCATTTAAAACAAATTACAACATTTCTTTAACCCAAATCATAAAGCACAAATTAAAATATCTTAAATAATTATCTAAAAAGATTTTAAAAATTTTACTATTAAATATTGTTACAAAATATTATATAAATTCTTAAAATACATGTAATTTAAATTAATAAATATACATTGTTTGTAAAATTGCTAAATTATTTTTTCCCAAATGATCATTTATCTTAAAGAGATCACATTATTACATTATTTTTTATAAATTAATAGAAAAAATAAAAAAATTACTCCATATATAAATCATTACCATGTAACTTAGAAAGTTAAAAATTCTGCTATATTAATGGTTTCAAAAGATTTTAAACTTACTAAATTATCTATAATTAAGAAAAATCTTCCAAAACATTATTTCATGATATAACAAAAACTTAGAATAATAATATAGCTTTAATTATATTATTTATTTTAAAATAAAATTTATTTTTCATTAAATTTTATTATTACCATCATTATTATATACATATACAGATGATGGACTTCAATACAAACATTTAATCAGAAATTTCCTATTTTCGTTTAAAGGCGTAATTAATTTAATTCTTCCACTAAGAAAGACATCAATAATAACCCTTCAACTGAAACTGTTACCATTACATTTTAAAAGACTTTAAACGAGACACGAAACGAGAGTGAAAGCAACCTAATCCAATGGGACGCGACCGTGGTACACGTGGAGCACGGCTCGATGGTCACAGCTTCCGGCACATTAGGACTTAGAGGACTCCACTTTTCGACAATGGCGGGACCGACTGTTAACGAAGAAGGAATACCATAATTAATAAATTATAATCGTTAACGAAAGGTCGTATGACTCGATTTTATTTTTGTTAAGGAATCGAGATACGATTGGTGGATCGTACAGGGTTGTGGATTAGATGGTGACCGGCTGCAGGCGTGGCTCGCAAAATCATCGAGCGTACAGTTCTGAGTTGGAAACCCCAAATTTAATCCGACCAGATCCTTCCAAGGCTGTGCAGAGAGGAGATCTGTCTTGCATGACGAAGGTCAGAAACCCCTACCTCACACAGTGCACAGGGCTCCTGAGCAGGAGGATGCAGGATGGGGACTTTAAAGTAGTATTTGATTTGTAAGTCACAACAGGAGTAACAGGTGTAGAGTTTACAAGAGGAGCAAAATTGCTGATTTTGAAAAGACGAGGTTTGTTTGGCTGGTCATGGGGTTTTGTTGAGTAACAGCTGTAGAGTTTACACAAGGGGAGCAAAGTTGCTAATTTTGATGCGACGAGGTTAGTTTGGTTGGGCATCAGGTTTTGTTTTCCAAGATTCTATATATTATTTTGTTTCAGTGCAACTTCTTTAAAAGATTGCCTCGGCGAGTAGCCGTGATGCGGTTGGATTTGTGTCTGCAACCTGTGCCGTGAGCCTGCATCTGCTCTAGAATTCAACGCTGGTGTTGATGCGTTCGAGGAAGAAACCCTAGACTCATCCCATTTCCGCTTTGAAGTGTCGAAGCTACCACCATGTATGTTTCTGTTGTTATGACGCATATGTGTTGTTTGCTGCTACCGTGACCGTTCCTGTTCTTGATGTTTGTCTCATTTGGACGTAATTGCCTACCCATCAGGTATCATTTATGAAATGCAGACAGGGGAGCCGGCTAATGTGAGACAATTCGCTGCTGCTGCCGCTTTACTTTCTCAATGCGCTTCCAGGATGCTTCTCCAGTTCCTTAGGTGTCTTTAATGAATGAGGTAAATGGATCTTTTCGCCCTTCGTTTTTTCAGAGAAAGAATGACTGCATTTTGTGGATCGTTTTTCTTTGAACAGAGCCGGAATCTCAAATGTCTGACTAATTTAAGATGCCGCAAGAAAAGAACCTTTTAAATATAGATCGCTTTGCGTTGCACAGGAGAATAAGCTGTAAAGAACCGGCATGCCTTTGAAAACTTAGCAATGAATTGCAGCAAAGAAACCGTTATATGCCTATAAAGGGTACGTTATTAACTTTTAGAGATGCTGTGTTTATTCTATAAAATAAACCCTGGAATGACAAAGATGCTGCAGAGAAGCATAAAATCTTTAATGCTTTAAGCTTTAAATCCATGTAATGAATCTTAGAAAAATAAAAGAAACCGGAAAAGGTAAAATCTGTCTAGGAGAGATGCTAATACAGGATATATGTAAACATAACCATCGGCATATTTGTTGTTGGCTTTAGCTTTGACACGATGACACAATACAACCTGACGATTATTTTTCGTTGCAGATACAGCGGACACCTGTGCTCTCTTTGATGACAGCATGTACGAAGATCAGAAGTGGGCGGGGTTTACTCAGAGTACTTGAATTTGGCTTTCTGGGTTCCTTTCTCTTCTCTGTTACACAACGAACACGGCTAGATCATTCTGAAATGTAGATCCAGGTCCGGAGTCTATAACATCTGCGCCTAATTGTACCCTGAAATGCGGTTGAAAGGAAGCTTTCGAGGCCTTCACAGACGGAACAAATTGCGCTGAGTCGAGCTACTAGTAAATCATACTCACAGGCTTTTAGCGGCCTCGACGTACGAAGATACTACTATCTATGATGTTCTCCTACCGCAGAGGATCAGCTGGCACGGGATCTCGCTAAAAGCTTTTGAAACTGTACTGCGGCCACTCTGCAGACTGCAAGCTCTTCAAAGCTCACAACTGCACCGGCGCTTAGATTTGCTGCGAGGGACAGAAGTCTGGCTTGGATGCCGAAAAGAGCTATTCAAAATCCGAACGACCAAAGAACTTGCTCCAAATATGGTAGTGAGTTGGAAACCACAATTCCTACAGAGGCTATAAGTCTCGAGTTCAACCCCAGCAGCGTCAATGATGCTTATTCTTATAATATGTTGAGCAATAGTTTCAAGGATTTGGAGACCGGGTTGCTGAGGGTCACGAATAGAGAGAGCGAAGCTGAAATACACAGCAAAGATCTGGCGGCATTTTCTGAGTCCATTAATGAGAGTCCCCTGCAAGAAGACTGTGCCGATGGTTGTCGAAAGGACGATACTTGCAAAATCCAAGAAAATGGCAAGGGATCCAAGCGCAAAGCCGGGGAGATGGAGAGAAAAGCGGCCTCCTGTGAGATACTGTCTCGAAAGAAAGTCAAGCAAGATTCAAGAATAGTACGCGTTTCTCAGTTGACTGGAGGTAAAGATCGTCATAGTAAAGTTCTCACAGCAAAAGGACTGCGTGACAGAAGGGTGAGGCTGTCTGTTCCTACAGCAATTCAATTATATGACTTGCAAGACAGACTAGGCGTTGAGCAGCCCAGTATGGCTGTGGACTGGTTAATTAAGGCTGCCAAATCAGCTGTAGATGAGATCAACGTACTAGACACAGAAACAGCCTCTGCTTCTGCAGGTAACATGGCTCAGCTAACTTCCTCAGACTGTTCGACCGTCGAGCATTGTGCTGGATCACCAAGAGAGACTGCTGCATCCCCCCTTTCAGCATTTAGAGTCGGTCAAGGGTCGATTTCTCATAAGGTTACTGACGGAAAAGTTATATCCATTACTACTCCGAAAGAATCGGACTTGGGAAGAAGCAGCAGCAGCAGTTCAGACGGGAGCATGAAGGGATCAGCTGAGCGTAAATCTATTTCTTCAATGTCAAAACCTGTTTCGAGGAAGGAAGCAAGATTCAAAGCAAGGGAACGAGCTAGGAAGAAATCGTCGTCAGCCAAAAACTCTGGTGGATCTCCACCGGTCATCCACCAATTGAAATCGATGCAGCCTTCTTTAACTAGTCCGTTCAATAACTTTTCGAGTTACACTACGCATCCATTGGAGTCTCAGTGCAGCAAAGACGATAACCCATGTGGGGTTCATGCTCAGGTCTTCTCCGAAGCAGGCTGTGTTCAGCAACTGTTGGATTATAACAATACGCCGTCTTACACAGACATGTTATGCACACATGATTCTCATCCGCTTCAAAACATGGCTTCTTCTTTCACAGCAGCATTACAAAAGCCTTTTCAGCCAACCCCGAGCACCTTAGCTGGTATGCAGGCTCCTCTCGGAGGTTCTCTTCTACAAAGCTATGAAATGGCTGACTCAGCTTTTCCGTTCTTCCATTCAAAGCAAAGTCGACACTTGGAAGGCAGCACAGCGGAAGGTCAGGGTAATCATTTTTTTTCCAATATTCCCAATATTATTGTGAAAAGCGTTGAGCAGCAGCAGCAAGAAGCGCAGATAAATGTTGAGCATTTTTCATCCCCGATAGTTCCCACGTTTTCTAACGATATAAATATCTCGACCTCAAGCCTCTCCCGTAAGGAACCTCTTCTGTGCAATTCCTCTCCCGCTACAAATATGCCCTCTTTCTCCCACACTCACAAGAATGCCTATGGCCAAGCCTCTGCAAAAGGAGCGCATGATTTCGTCAATCTTCAAGATTATGATGCTTGTATATTCCAGGAATCACACACCGTGCAGCACAACGTAAATCATGAACACAATCAGCCATGGTAAGATTTAACTCCCAATTAATTCGTCCAACTTTATAATTTATAATTGTTAATTACCTGGATAGGCCTTTATATCTCCACCGGAAGTAGATATTAGACTTTTTTTTTTACTTCTCCATTGCACGTAGATTTTTTTCGAAGTCGATAAATTCTGTGCAGCAAGGTTTTTAGATTTCTCCAGCAGATGCTGTCTCTTCAATTTCAATGAATATTGGATCCTGTCTCTTCCTTGACCACTGTATCTACAATTTCAATGTGTTGAATTCCTTTTGACTTATCGCTCCTTTTGCTATCGATGGAACCCGTTTTATACGTATTCAATCTGCCATTTCTTTTCTCGGTATTGCCTAATACTACTCGACTACTTGTTCGTGCATGTTAGGGCAAAGGAGAAGCGGCATTTTAAGGCAAAGGAGAAGGGATACAGTGACGGCTATTCTTCCTATAAACTGTAATGGTTTTACAAGGATCAATTACTTTCCTCTTATTTTACTTATTTTTGTTATGTTTCGCTACTATGTGATGTTTCTCAATCTAGTAATATTTGAAATTTTTAAGCTATATGTAAAGGTACATGCAATGATTTCCAAGCTCTCCCAAGTTATTTTACTATTCTTACTTTGTTGAATGTGAGTATGTGAAATTCATAAATAAATCCCGACCCAAATGCTCATGGAATGTCACATTCCACGTCAAACCTTAGCTATTTATAAGGTTCCCATGATTCTCAGATTTTAGAGTTAATTTTCGTCTGAAACCCGCGAAGTAATGTTACCATAAAACAAAAACTTCCCGTGCTCTGGAAATCGCTCACAGTTGTATTATGTTTTTTATCTTGAAACCATTGTAATAGTTGGGATATTTAGCTTCTTTATTTTTAGAAACAAATATGACCAGTTCGTCTCTCTCCTGTCCAAATATGGCTGAGAATTCTGTATGGCTTGAGTCTTGAGCCAAATCTTGTCCAACATAGCGCTGTTGTAGTATACTCGATGTCGCCCCCTATTTGCACATCTAGATTATCGCCGCTTATCCCTGGTCTCAAACTTTGTCCGCTGATGTTTATCGTAGCTATTAGCTTACAAAGAAACTTAGGCCCTTACATTTTCTTTTGGAGGGAGTTTTCTATGTACTGAAGCTCATGAAATATGTTCACTTCCGATCGAGTAGACGTCCCAACCAACAAAACTCAATGAATTTCATGGCGTGAATTGGACTATATATCATCTGCCATCTCGTATCCATGACATAAATCTAAAGTACGTTATCTTTGTATTCATGGAGCAAATTAGATTATTTATATGTTCTGCTATCTTCTATCCATGTCCTTCCCTTCTGTGCATTAACTTATATGGTGCAGTATTTATATTCTGCTTTCTTCTATTCATGTCCTTTCCTTCTGTGCATTAACTTATATGGTGCAGTAATGAAAGCAGAGGCAAATCACTTGAAAGACAACATCTCCATTCTCCATTTTACAACATTTTACAGTACAGAATAGTTGCAAACATTTACTCTTTCCTTCTGTGCAATAACTTATGGTACAGTAATAAAAGAAGAGGCGAATAACTTTAAAGACAAGATCTCCAATCTCCATTTTACAACATTTTAGAGGACAGGATCCTTACAAAAAGTTACCCGAATCCCCATACAAATAGTCGTCCATTGTGATTCATGAATCTCAACTCTGTTTTCCGACGATGTCATGTATTATCACAAGACGATTGCCATAGCCTTCGTACATAGTTTACTGCGCCCAATCTGTACTCTTTTATCAGTTCGAGAAATACTTTGACTAAACCTTTTAAAATATCGCAGGGACAATCAAGAGACTAAACCGCATCTCTTTAGTGTTCAAAGGATTCTTCGTTTGACACAGGCATCAGGTACCGGTGGAGATATAATAGGCCTTTGAATTTGACGTTCTGCTGAACGCTTTTCGCATTTTTAAACATATTTCATTGCTAAGGAAAATTTAAAACCTTAAAAATGATTCGGGGAAAAAAATTTAAACAGCGAGATTCTGTCTAAGTGGTTTAAATGCTAATGCGTCATTAATTATAATGAGTGATTTAGATATAGATGAAGTTAGACAATTTAATAAGTGCTTATTCTAATAATTAATAAGTGATTTAGACATAAGTCAGGTTACACATCTACTTAGTTGAGGCAACTATTTTTAGGTTACACAATCTAGTTAGTTACGGCAGCTACTTTTAGGTAAATCTGCAGGAAATAAAATTCCGATATATGTAAAAAGGAATGTTAATAAGGATTGGAATAGTGGTATTTTTAGTTAGACACTATAACACCTAGTTTTAGGTAAATCTGCATGAAATAAAATTCCTAAATAGGTGAAAAGGAATATTAATAAGGATTGGAATAGTGGCATGTTTTAGTTACACATTGTTGTTGTAGGTTTAGCATATTGAGCTATTAAGCCTTTTGTTTTTAAAGATAACTACATTTAAGTTTATTTTTTAATTGTTATAAAAAAATGATAAATTGACATACTGAAAATCTACAGAAAACCTAAAGTCACAAATATGAAAAAACGAATAACCTTCATCACATTTCCAATTTACACACTCATGAATCTGCGAACAACCTTTATCAAATTTCTAACTTACACACTTCTGAATCTACATAGAAAAAACAAATAACCTTCATCAAATTTCAAATTTCCAATTAACGGGAAAAATCAATTTGAAATTCGAAGCCTCGTGGAGAACAGCACGCACAATTTTAACGGGCATTGATCCGCCCAACAAAACTTTATATAAAACGAATTTCCTTGCTTGTTCTAAAACGAATTTCTTTGTTCCAAAATTAGTAGTAAGAATTTACATTCGTGAATTTGGAGACAACCTTAGCTAGGGATGCATGTTCAGATGGTCGTATGGTAGGGAAAAATGAAGCCAGGCTTGTAATGTAGGGGTTAGCAGCCGTTTCCAGAAAACAGAGGATAACTGAAGGAAAAAGCCTAAGCTGCTGACTGTGTGTCTGCACATCAACTGATCTGATAATGTCATGGAAAAGTTTCTTCCATCCACCAAAAGATTCAATCCATATGTTATTTTAATATTATGTTTGATATTTGCTGTATCAGAGATTCCCCTTAACTGTTTCAGATATTACAACAACATTAAAAGTTTCCCTCAAACTTGAAAGAATAATTTTCGACTTAGAGAAAAGCCTACACTGTGTAAAGGCAGGTAAAAGTTCTCAGGTGCTTTCTAACTCCTGGAAGAAACTGAATAAAGGCGAGTGCAAAGTTGTCCAGTTCTCATTCTCGGAGAAAGTATAATAAATATTTTATAGAGAGCTCGATCAATCATGAACAGAATATAGTTGCAGTGCTAATTTTATGTAGATTCAAGGATTCATAAACATTACTGTTGGGTGCAGCTGTTGACATCAAAGTTTTCGTGCAAGAACCGAACCTTAATTTCAAGCACTCGTCGTTATAGACAAGTAAGCTTACTTCTCCTTGAAACTCATGGTCATATTGAAATGCATAAGCTTTCTACTTTGCCTTTTCTTTTGAGTTTGTCAAAATGTCTCGTTACTTTAAGAATATACAAATCAGGTCTTCATGAAACGGCATTATTTCCCAGCAGCCTGAAACTTCCTTCATTTCCCTTAATGTTTCCTTTTTTGGGAATGGTCCGTGATTATGGATTATCTAGCCCAGATATACGCGTTCTTGCTAAGAGAAAACATTAAGGACAATAAGTAGTTAATGAACAAGAGAACGCTTAATTTAAGATAAATGTTAGAGCAGCTTAATGCATATTCATTAGTGAAAAACCAGATTGGAACTTTCGTTGATCGGTTAACGTCCAGTGAATAATACTAGTGGGGATGGAGGCCAAATGGAGGCCTTAAAACGTGAATGCATTTATTCTTCATGTGATTAAAAATATATAGAATATCCCCAGATTACTAAGGTATCTTGCTACCGTTAAATGAAGACTATCTTGTAAATATTTGATCAAAGATCAAAATCTCCATTATTGCTTTCCGTCGTGATAAACACTGCGTTGTTACGCTTCAGTTAAGATTTTTTTTAATCTTTTTTTTACTCTGTCGAAACGATATCGAAACAGATCGAAAAACTGAGTTCCGTTTATACTGTTCTGGTACACTGACGGCTAGTTTACACTCAGAATTGATTGTACAGGACATCACAAACAATATTATCAATATGCCACTGCATCTTAGAGTGGGATGTACGTTCTCAAATAACTGGATCCCGTTGAGGTGGCTTCTATTCACTGTCTATCATATTTGTGAATTCCAGGGCATTCTGATTTCCATTTCGGCGTTATATTCACAATCCCATGGCCATAACCTGACGCTCCGTTGAAAATAGAGTAAAATTAGGAAGTCAAGTTTTTACTATACCAAATAAACTTCCAATATACGAAACTAAAATATAATTACGTTTTTACTTAATTATAAAAAATAAATTATAATTACGTTTTATTTATTTATATCGATATTTAAATAGATATAAATGTAAAAGATGCTCAAGTATAGATACCTGATGGAGAGTATCATTATCAAATCAATCAATATGTTGTTATTATCGTGAAGATTTGTCCTTTTTTCCTATGTATAGTAACAGCAAGTTCTGAATACGGCATGCCTCTCTTTTCCAAAAGGATTTCCTTTTTTCTATATTCTAGGAACAGCCAGAACTGAATACGTCAGCCTCTCTTTTCCAATTGGATTTCCTTTCAAATTGTTACGCCTTTTAACATTTATTTAAAATTATAACACGATCGATCATTCAATCTAAATCAAAATCAAAATCAAAATCATGGCCTCAACACTCGTTATCATTGTTTTATTCCCTAAATGTAATAAGTATACATAATTACAGCATATCATTGTTTTATTCACTAAATGTAATACGTATACATAATTACAGCATATATGTTAGCATGTTACTATCATTCTGAGAGAGCTTTGAATAACTTTATCCTTGCGGTGGTTCTTTCGTTTTAATAGTTACATTTCTATTTATTTGTTTTTTTAAATATTTTTATCTATTTATTTATTAATTATTTAAAATTTTCCTTCGTTTTAATAGTTATATTTTTTATTTATTTGTTTTTAAATATTTTATTTATTTTATTTAATTAATTATTAAAATTTTCGCTGGGTTTATTTTAAAAATTTTGATTGAGTTTGTTTTATTTTTTTAATATTATTGAGATAATTTTCCCCTCATTTAAACTTTTTTTAAGTGTTTTAGTTAGTTATGGTTTATATGTTTATTGTATGTATTTTTGTCACATTTTATTAAATTTAAATATCTTTATCATTGGGGAGTGGTTCAATTTTTCTAATAACTTATAATTTTATTATTATTTTTAACAGTATTTTCAGGTAAAATCACATAAAATAAAATCCGGTTGATGCTTTTCACAGAAGTCTAAATTCTACAATTTATTATTATTTATATATTTTTATTATTTATTTATTTTTATTAATTATTTAAAATTTTTACATGTTTAATATTTTTTTCTTATTTAATGTCTTTTATATTTTTAATATTATTTAAAAGTATTTGTCTATTATTACATTTAATTTTTTATTTTATTTTTTAGTTATGCATGTTTATCATGTTTACCATATGTACTTTTCCTCACATTCTGTTAAATTTAAAATGAAATAAACATTTTGTGTGAACTTTTAAATTTTATATTGTGCATTTTTATTTATACTTAAACTCTATTCTACATTTTTCTCTTATTGCACACTTTCTTCTTCCAAACTTGTCTCTACTGCTCTAGCGTGATGTGTTGAGGAACATAGTTGTTTCAAGGATGAGCTGCATTAACTTCCTCTTGCCCATAAAGCAAAGTACATCTGAGCACTACTTAATAATCCTATCCCTCTCCTATAATTATGTAAATATTTTATATTTTCGTTCAAAAATTCAAGAGTTACATATATCAAAGTCACTATTTTGCATTATCATATAATTTTTATTAGTCATATCTTTGTATTTTTTTTAAGAAAACACTTGCTCCATCTCATCCATTCTTATTTGACATCTATCTACATCAATCTACTCTTTCGTGTTCTTACTCCACCTATTCATCTTTTGTGACAATAATTCTTTTTCCTTTTTAAGAAATTCAACAACATTGAAAATAAGAGGTACGATGAACTCATTTGGTAACTGAACTTTAGTATGAGCCCTAAATTTCATCCTTAGGGTACATACTTTGATATTTTTCACTTCAATAATTGTTGTAAGTACCCTTGTAATAGTGCTCATTCCCAAGATATACCCTGACCAAATCAACAATTTCCAATGATTACACCATTACTAGATCATCAATTGCCAATGCTTGATACCTCCTATATGTGCATCAATGTCCTACTCTGAGTCTTCTCCTTTATTTATTCCTGGACTCCTATGTGCATCAATGTCATCCTACTCTCAATCTTCTCCTTTATTCATTCTTCTCCTTTAATAATTGAAATTTAATATGAGCCCTAAATTTCATCTTCAAGTTACATACTTTGATCTTTTTCACTTTAAACTTGTTGGAAGTACCCTTGTAATAATGCTCATTCCCAAGATATTCTCAACAATTTCCAATAATTATACCATTACTAGATCACCAATTGGAAATTATTGATACCTCCAATGTGCATCAATGCCCTCTTACTCTTGGTCTTCTCCTTTATTCATTCTTGGACTATACCCATGTAACTTCGCCATCTTCTATGGAAAATCTTTCACACCATTGCTGCTTTTTGATCCATATACAATTTTGAAAGAAAAATCATGTGCAATTGTGGAAAAAAAATGATCTTATAAACTTATTCACAGAGCTATCATACATGAACTAAGGCTATGAAGAAATATAATCTTATTATTTTGGCTTGTCTCAAGCTAAATATCTAAGAAGTTTTTTAAGAGTTTAGTTAGCCACTTTTCTTTCTTCATCAATTTGAAAATGGTAAACTAAGTTGCATTATAACTTCAGTACCATCTTCTTCCACCATGGCCTCCAAAAATTACTTAAAAGTCTATTGTGTTTTATTGTTATCATAAATAACCATCTGTCTCATCTCACAACTTGCTTCATGATTTTCTTTGAATAATAGATTAGGCCATCTTTGAAAAGTTGTCAACCACAACAAAACTTGCATTAAATCTATGTCATTGTAACAACCCTGGATTAAAATTTCATGTAATAAAGGATAATAAACACAAAATAAGACCAAGGTCATGGGATACGTATTCCAAGCTGAATGTTAGGAAATACACTATAGTGGGCATCACTTTCGGTTCATTAATGGTGCCTACAGAAATTGACAAAGGCATTGGAAAGATAGAGAGGCATTAATTGGCGTTTATTTATGAGAAATAAAGAAAAATAGGAGAAAAGGAAGTTGAAGAGACACAAATTTGCATGTGAGGGAAATTAGAAGGAAAATTAAGGAAAATAAAGAAAATAAAGGCCTCAATGATAAAAATGCTTTTGAGGATCAATTCACAGTTTTTTGTCAATTTTAGCTTGTGTCAAGTGAGAAAGAAAGAGAGATCCCTAAGAGGAGAAAGCAAACAAGAAAGCAAAGGAAAGGAAAAGGATAAACAAGGAAAGCAAGGAGTAGGGTGGATTAGTAGCTTCAAAAGGAGGATTTTACAGGTAACAGGTTGCATGTATGATTTCCTAGCTGAGGTGTGAATGCATGGTACATGCATTTGTTTATTTGGTTCATTTGTTGTCATTGACATGGGTTTTGTTGGGTTTGACAGTGGTTTCAACCTTACCTTGTCATTTCCTGGATAGTGATGGTGTGATGGGATTCATATTTGGTTGAACTTTGGATTGGTGAAAGGTCTTAGATCCGAGTGAGGTGGTCTTAGGAAAATTACGAAGGTTTGGGGTTGGAGATGGTTTTCTTTGGGAAGCCCTCGACAAGTTGGTGGAGATGGGAAAATTCCTCAAGGGATGGTAAAGGAATTTTGAGGCATCCAAGCTTGTTTTAGTTTTGTGATCTCTAGACTGGTTTTGACAAGATCACGTAGTTTGAGGGTGGATGTGGTTTAACCTATGGATTCCCTTAGTTGTCTGTCTTGATTTATCCCATGAGATTCCATATTCATGCTTGGAATATGGCATGGGGGTGATTGAGTGAAAGAAAGATTTGGTTTAACTTAATCTATGGTCAGGTGGTATGTGTAAGTCCCTAACTTGGTTGGCTTTTGTATATATTAATAAGAGTTATTTTTCTATTGTGATTTATGAGCATTTGTATTTATTATTATGTCACTTTGATGGCTATTCTATCATGGTTAATCTTCTAGTTATACATTGGTTATAAGCATGGTTTTATAATATGGTCTAGCTATGGCTCTTGTTATGCTTTGATAAGTTAATGGATGGTTGATGAATGCATGGGCTAACTAATGTTGTTGAAGCTACTTGAGAGGGAATTATACCTTCTCGGTGATTTTAAACTAAAGTAAAAATATTTGCACTTAGATATGCATTCAAAACCTATAGCTTACATGTTTACCATGTGTTTGACGAAATGCCTAGTATGTCTAAGTCAGTCTAGGTCAAGTTTCTGATTCAAGTTTGAATGTTTATCTTTGCCATCATGTTGAATATGATTATGAAAAGTTAGAGGAAGTTTTGGGCAGTGGTCTAGAGACTAGCCTAGAAAAGTGGCTCAGATCCTGGGACTGCATGCTCTGAACTGGAGATTTGGTGTCATAACCACATGGAGCAAGGCTTGTGAGTGTGGTTAGAGGCTTACAACCGCATGCAAATAGTTTCAAGGGTGCATTTATAGGCTGAGGTCACTAAAACAAGGTTCGAGCTAAGGGATTGACCACCTGGGGTGCTTCTCAGCTCCTGGGTGATCTTTACCCCCAATAAGATGTCAATTTGTGGTCAGTTTGTAGGCCCCACTTCCTTGACTATAACTAGGAGGTCAGGTAATGTCATTGTGGCACTCTGCTTCACATTTACCTGGAGGGCTTGTAAAAGCTAGTAAATGTTGTGTGGCATCATTACATATTGGTATCAAAGCTTTCAAGTTCAAACACTTGGGCTGGATGGGTGAGATGTGTTTTTTATGCATGTATTACAATGGTTATGGTTTTTGTGTATATATTTGGTGTTACAGTGAATGATATTGATTGGTTGATATGATTGGTGTCATTATATATATATACATGTATATCATGCTAATCTGGACTGATTATGAAAACGAGATAGCCTCCCTTGAACTTGACTAACGCATGTTTGATTTTGTTATATTTGGTTATCACACATAGTATGTTTGCAGGAGATAGAGGATTAGAGATGACAAGTAGAATGGTGGATTACAATTCACATGAATCTCCTTATAGATCAATTAACTAGCACAGGGAAGAATATTCTCTTGACATAGCAGATACCTTGAGAAATTTAAAGGAAGAGATTAAAAGTTACAAGGTAGATAATGACATGATCATTTAGTCATAAGAAAGGCTTGTCAGGGCACATAAAAAGCAAGCATAGGTCAATGCGGTCATCCTCTAGAGTTTATAAGATTTGCAAAGACGGGAACAACCAAGGATCAATTATGGAAAGGAGGAAATAACTAATGGGGCGTATGCTAATAGGTCTCAATGAAGGTACATGTTGGGTATGGATGACATAGTTGGAGGTGGTAGATGGATGGATACACCTAATAGGAGAGGTAGTGGTTATGGGTTCTATTCTAGTTTTGGATCAGATAGACAACATGGTCATCATCGCTATCATCCTTACAGGAGGAGTGAGATGGTGTACTTGCCATATGAGTTTAAGAAAGCCAGGCCTCCTACATTTGATGGAGAGTTGAAGAAACCAGAAGATGTAAGAGCATGGTTGCTTGGGATGAAGAAGTTATTTGAGCTGCATGATTATTCAAAGAACATGAAGGTCAGGATGGTTATTTCTAGTCTCAAACGAAAGACAAACATTTGGTGAGATAATGTGAAGTGTGTCAGAGGCATCAGGACAAATGAGTTGAGTTTCCATTATTTCAAAAGACTCTTTAAGAAGAAGTACTTATCAAAGAGATACTATGACAGTAAGGCTACGAAGTTATATCAATTGAAGATGGGCTCTATGGTAGATGAAGAGTACATGACTAAGTTTCTGGAATTGTTGAGGTATGTGCCTTACCTTAAGGATGAGAAGATGAAGGTTCAAAGATTCATCAATGGATTGCCATTAGCATTCAAGGATCAGATTGAGTATGATAATCTTCAGTCATTGGAGGAAGTCATTGGGAAGATGAATCCCTATTATGAGAAATCGAAGCACAGGACTGACCCTAAGCATGTCTAGAAAGGCAATGAAAAGAATAAATGAAAATGACCTCCAAAGCAAGAAAAACCTCAAGATGCAGGTGAGAAAGAAATGTGGCTCCTTACAAGAAGTTCAATACAATAGAGAAGGGACATGGGTCTCAACCTGGAGAGCAGCAAAATAAGGGTAGTGGCATAGAATTGTTGTAGTGTTGGATATGTTGCAAGGACCGTCTCAAGAAGGATTGTTTGTTGTATCAGGGTGGTAGACCTCAGATCTACAGTGGTTAGGAGGCACAGATAGTTGGGGATGTTTGTTAGAGTATTCCTCAAATTTATGCAGCATTTGCTAACAAGCATACATATCACCAAACATCTATTATTGAGACAGAAGGTAAGCTTCGTGATCAGTTGTTTCGATTTTTATTAATCCTCAATCTAATTATATTTATGTTAATCCTGACCTGGTGGTTAAGTGTGGTTTAAGAAAAGAAGTGCATGTAGAGTCTTGTTTGGTGCAATTGGCTACAGGGACCAATAAAATACTTCATCATCGGGTAGATGCTTGTGCATATGAGCTAAATGGTATTCCTACATCAACACTTCTAAATGTGCTTCCATCATGATCATACCATATAATTTTGGATATGGATTGGTTGTACCTTCATAGGACCAAGGTACATTGTTATGAGAAGGAGATTTAGTGCTTGGATGATGATGGAGAAAAGAGAATCTTATAGGGAAAGAAGAAGCCCACATCAGTGAGAATAGTTACGACTATGCAGGCTAAGCATAGTTACAAGAAAAGGTGTATAATGTTTGCAGTGCATGTTTCCAATGACAAAGGGAAGGATGTTGAGGATGCTGAAGTCTTGAAGAGGCATCATGTTTGCAATAGTTTCTAGATGTATTTCCAATGGAGATTTTAGAGTTTCCTCCTCAGAGGGAAGTGAATTTCTCTATTGAGTTGGTACTAGGAGCAACACCAGCATCTGACGCACCTTACAAGATGAGCACTCTAGAGTTAGTGGAATTGAAGTTGCATCTTAAGGAAATGATCGATAAGGGATACATAAAGCTAAGTGTGTCATGTTGGGGTGCACTAGTGTTGTTTGTGAAGAAGAATGATAGCACTATCAGGTTGTGCATTGATTACATGCAGTTAAATAAGGTGACTATCAAGAACAAGTATCCATTCCCACATATTGATGACTTGTTTGATCTGCTAAAGGGAGTAGTAGTGTTTTCAAAGATTGATATGAGATCAGGATAACATCAGGCACACATTAAAGAAGATGATATCTACAAGTCTGCATTCCATAGCAAGTATGGGCATTATGAGTTTGTAGTGGTTATGTTTGGTCTTACTAATGCTCCAACTACATTCATGTGTTTAATGAATAATGTGTTGCATACTTATTTGGACAACTTTGTGATAATATTCAATGATGACATATTGATATATTCTAAGAATGAGGAAGAGCATGAAGAACACCTAGAAACAATGTTAATATTGTTGAGAGAGCATCAATTGTATGCCAAGCTTAGTGAGTGCAGTTTCTTTCAGACATCAGTTAACAGATAAATGGTATCTAGAAAACCCTTTAAAACATTTCCATAAATTCTTATTAAAATGTTAAATCCTTTTGCTTTAGATTTATCCCTGAAACCCTTATGAAAATTTCCAGATCCAATAAATTTTAAACACTTGGACTGCAATTTTTTTTAATAATATCCCTGGAAAATTATGTTGATAACCCCCAAAGATCTAATTCTTACACAAGTTTCTTCCTCAAATCTGTAGTTGCACAACAACAAGAAAACACCCGAACGATATATACAATGATAAAAACTAAAACCCAGAAAAATCCATGTTAGAAAAATAATTACAAAATTTACAAACTATAGGCTCTAATTAACCAAATCTACCATTATGTCGTACATAAATTAAAAGATTTTTAAATTTTAACAGTGCTAACTCGAAACCCTTCATGCATCACCAACAAAATTCTTATGATAAGCTCGGAGTTAATTTAGCTGGGCTCATCAGGGAACATAGATCAAGAGTTGGTTGGTCCAACTGAAAACATCCCCTAATGCCCAAGGATCTAAAATCAAGATTTCCCTACAAAACTCGATCCAGCCATTAAAAATAGAGTGAGAAAATAATAATAAAACTTAGACAAATAGCGATACCTACTATTACGTTCAAAATTTAGACTATTATTCAAACCCCAACGACTGAGCAAGATACATGTACTCAAATCACTCTTTAGAAGCTACCATCAATGGCTTTAGAAAAAATTATGCATGAAAACAACACATCTTACATTATTCTCATGAAGAGGGACACCAACAGAACTTACCACAAACTTTTTATTTATTATCCAGGAAAGGATTACACAAGAGCTTCTTGCTAAGCACACAACTCAAAGGTCAGATAGATCAACTCACAAATGACTTCCTATTTAAAGATAAATCCTCCATCGACTAGTTCGAGTGATCCTCGTCAAAGCAATCTTGACTATTGATGAAGATTAAAATTTCTTTTAATCTCATTCATCAAAATATTTAAATCTTTGGGGAAATTCGAAATTTTTAATTAAATGCATTTTAATTAACTCAAAAGGTGAATGAATGAAAATAGCTTGTGAAACACAAGCCTAGGAAACTACCCCTGTTGACTTGTCTAGGAGAGTCTAAACAGAGTGAGTAAAGATTAGTCTAGTCACTTCCTTTGATTGGAATCAACTAGCATGATCTCTCCTTCCTTCTTATGTGCCCTTCCAAATCATAGTACAAGTTTGTAAAATGATTGTATCTAGCATTATTATAGATGAAGGTGCATCAGTGAGTATCCTTTCCTCAATTTCTTGGAAAGTGCTTGGTTTTCCACCACTTGTCCCCGTTACATAGAATCTATTAGGCTTTAACAAAGGAACCAGTGGACCATTAGGTATCCTTCCTATGTTACCTATTACTTTGGGAGGGAAAATTGTTTATCTGAACAGGATGGTAGTCCCAGGACCTTTAGATTACAATTTACTTCTTGGGCGTGACTATGTTTATAACATGGAAGCTATTGTTCAGCACTCTTCCGAGTGATGTGTTTCCTGCATGAAGGAAAAATTGTCACCATTAACCAGCTTTCATTTCCAGGTCCAAACATAGCTCCAATTCAATCAACGCCCCTAAATGGTCCATTTACATCAATGGTATCATCCCTGCTCCCAAGTTCCAAGTCAAATCTTTCACTTGAACCTTCATTCCACCCACCTGATAGCCATGAGTAGTCTACTTAAGTGAATGTGATGAAGCTTGGGGGGCATGCACCTAGTAGTAAAGATAACTTTCCTTGTAGGTTATCTGATTGGTCTAACACACCATTCACCTTTGTCTATCTGAACAAAGCCAAAGAGGTGTTGGATAACCATCCTCCTTCACCACAATGATTTACATCGGGTTACATGAGACTCTCCCTTTCACCAAGCTGGGGGCATGCAAACCAATTCAAGCATATTTTTTTTGTTTTAAGCTTGTGTAAAAAAAGCAAGTGAAGCCAAGCATAGTTTGTTCATTTCAAGCTTGTGTAAACATGAAACTGAATCCAAGCATAGTTCCCTGTGGTTGAAGCTTGTCTAAAAATGAACCCATCTTCAAACCCTTTTGATTGCCATTCTATCAACTTTTTGAGCGTTGTCACAGTGCCTAGACACTTTGTGCGACAACACCTATTATAGCACCTCTAATGTCTGATAAAAATGGCAATGTTTGTATTAAGAAAAATAAAACCCACTGGTCAGCTCTACGAAAGAGAGTTTGAACCAAGAGAGTCTGGCTCTGCAAAACGCTCTCCATTGTTCATCAACATTACACATTAAATAGAATACATGGTTTTAGGGAAGTTAGAACAACATCCTAAGAAATAGAAACTAATTCCTATCCTGAGGCTACGTGAACAAACTCTACCTATTCTAGGATATTCTCCATTATCTTCAACACTCCCCCTTAATGGAGAATGGGTTCGCATATATGCCTAACATCTTCCTAAACATTTGAAATTTTAGTTTTCCAAGGGGCTTAGTGAAAATGTCTGCAACATTATCACATGTATTACAATATTCCAGATGAATTTCTTTAGATTGCACCTTCTCCCTAACAAAATGGAATTGAGTATCAATATGTTTAGTCTTTTTGTGAAACACCGAATTGTTGGCTAGCTTGATTGAACTTTGATTGTCGCATCTGATTGTTGTTGCGACTATTTTTTCTTCCCCAACATCCTGGAGAAATATTCGCAACCAAACCACCTCGCACATTGCTGCACACATGGCTTGATACTCTGCTTCTATTGAGGACAAGGAGACTATGTTCTGCTTCTTAATACTCGAAGTGATCACCCTGGATCCAAGACTGAATGCATAACCTGTTATAGATCTCTGATCATCTACATTTCCTACCTAATCTGAATCTACAAATCCTGCCAGTCTAACATCAGAAGAGTCAGTGTAAATAATTCCATAATCTATAGTACCTTGTAGATCCCTCAAAACATTCTTCACTGCATTCCAATGGCTTAGACATAAATTGGCTTAACATGCTGACTGCATAAGCCAAATCAGGTCTAGTGGTGGTTAGGTAGATTAAACTCCCAACCAGCTGTCTGTAAAGTGTTGCATCCATCACTTTTGAGCCATCCCCACACTGCAATTTGATGTTTTGTTGCAATGGTACTAGTGCAGACTTGCACTGATCCATTCTAAACTTCTCTAACAGGCCTTCGACATACTTTACTTGAGAAAGAAATGTTTGACCTGAATCTCTCTAGATCTCAAGACTCAAACATTATCTAAGTTCACCGAGATGCTTCATCTCAAACATCTGTGACATCTGCTGCTTGATTTCATCAATCAGATATATAGCATCACCTGTAATTATCAAATCATCTACATATAATGAAATCAGCACTACGCACCCTTGTTCATCTTTCATGGTGTAAAGATTAGGGTCATTCTTACTTCCATTGTAGCCAACTTGTAGAAAAAATGAATCAATTTTCTCATACCACGACCTTGGAGCTTGTTTTAGTCCATAGAGTGTTTTCTTCAACCTACAGACTAAATGTTCTTTTCCCTTCTGGGCAAACCCTTCTGGTTGCTCTAAATAAACCTCTTCTTTCAGTTCTCCATTCCAAAATGTAGACTTTACATCTAGTTGGTGCATCATCCAATGTTTCTTAGTAGCTAAAGCAATTAACATTCTGATTGTGTTCAATTTAGCTACAGGGGCGAAGGTTTCTTCATAATCTATCCCTGCTTTTTGTGTATACCCCTTTGCAACCAACCTAGCTTTCAGTTTTTCTATAGTTCCATCTGCATTGATTTTCAGTTTATATAACCATTTGCAACCTATGACCTATTTTCCTCTAGGGAGGTCTACCAATTCCTAAGTGTTGTTTCTGATTATTGAATCATATTCCTATTCCATGGCTATTTTCCGTTCATTACTTTCATTTGCTTCTTTATAACTAGATGGTTCAACAACATTGATCATACTAGTTATAAATGCATTTTCCCGATATCTTGCAGACATTTGAGCTTTCCTACCTGATCTCCTAAGTGGTGGGGTGGTGGTTTCAAACCTTATTTCTTCCTGTTGCTGTTGTTGGTGCTAGTGCTATTGTTGTTCTTGTTGTTGTTGTTGTTGTTGTTGTTGTTGTTGCTGTTGTTGTTGCTGTTGCTGTTGTTGCTGTTGCTATTATTGTTGTTGTTGTTGCTGCTATTGCTGTTGTTGTTGCTATTACTGTTGTTGCTGCTGTTGTTGACCCTCTGCCTTTGTTTGCTGCTAATCCTGATTGCTCTCCGCATCCTCTTCTTCAAAGTAAGCAATGTCCCATCCATCATAGTGCTCATCAATTTCTTCATTATCATGCTCATGGAATTTGACATCTCTACTAACAAAGATCTTGTGAGTAGAGGGATTAAATAATCTGTATGCTTTATATGAAGAACAATACCCTATGAAGGTGCATCCGATGGCTTTTGAGTCTAATTTCTTTCTATCTTCCTTGGGTATGTGGGCAAATGCTTTACATACAAATATTCTTAGGTGTTTTACTATAGGCTTATATCCATACAAAGCTTCAAAAGGAGTTTTAAACTCAAGACTTCTTGTAGGACTCCTATTTTTTAAATAAATCGCAGTACTCACTGCTTTAGCCCAAAAACCATTTGAAAGATTCTTACCTTTTAACATACTTCTTGCACATTCCACCAGAGTTTTGTTCTTCTTTTCTATTACTCCATTCTGCTATGGAGTATGGGGTACTGTAAACTACTACAAAATTCGATAATCTTTACAATATCTAATCAGCTCATCTTTCCTATATTCTCTCCCTTAATCAGAACGAAGAAGTTTTATCTGTTTGCCTATTTGTTTTTCAATCATATTTTTAAATTGCTTAAAGTATTCAAATGTATGACTCTTCTTACTTAAGAAATACACCCAAGAAAACTTTGTACAGTCATAAATAAACAATAGGAAATACACTGCACCTCCTAATGATTTTCTCTACATGGGACCACAAAGGTCTATGTGCACTAACTCCAATATATCCCTCTGTTTCTTTTATACTCTAACAGGGAATTCTTCTCTATGCATTTTTCCTAAAGTACAAGCATCACAATCATTATGTACTTGCTTTAGCATAGAAAGATCTTTTACCGTTTCTTTCCTCTATAGTAACAGAAAATCATTGTAATTGATGTGGCCAAATCTTTGGTGCCAAAGCTCTTCTATAGTTAGGCTCACTGTTATCAATGCTCAAACCGGTGCAGGTCTCACATCCAACTTGTACAATCCTCTTGTTCGGATTCTTGTAGCAATTGTCTTCATTCCATCTAGCAGATCCTTAATGTAACAGTTAGATTTTAAAAATTCAACTTTCAAATCTTGATTTGTAATCATTGATAATGAAATCAAGTTCTTTGTTATGCCAGGTACATACATTACATTATAAATTTGTTTGATATTACCATCAGGTAGAGTGTCAGAAACTTTCCCACATCCTTTGATTGGATGACTTCTGTCATTTCTAGGTAAATCTGTGCACCTTCGTTGATCTCTTTAAAATCCTCCAACCAGTGCTTGTTCCCCGTCATGTGTGTTGACGCTCCTGAATCTACATACCAGATGTCTGCATCAACATTTTCATCATGATCTGCTATGAACAACCTCAAATTCTGCACCTGATCACCATTCACGAGATGACCTGCATGTCTCTTTGGCTTCTGCTGTTCTTCATGATACTTCTTTTTCCTACACTCCCTGGCAACATGACCCAATTTTCCTCAATAAAAACATTTAGTTCCAGAGTAATTTTTATTCGGGTGCATACCTTGGGTCTGATTTGGCCGTTTATCTGAACTTGCTCTGTTTTGTTGTTGTGGACCTCCTTTCCCTTTGTAGAAGTTCTTCCTCGCCACCAATGCAAGATCGACACTCTGAGGCTTCAGAGTTGATCTCCTCTCTTCTTCCTGCATCAGTATACCCGTCAGCTCTTCAAAATGTGGGATCTTTTCTCTGCCATTGATCCCAATGATGAACATCAGATAATCATCAGTGACACCATTCATTGTAATGGTCACAAGATCTATATCGTCCATTGTATGACCAATATATGATAATTTGGTTTTCACAGCCTTGACCCTTGCTACGAATAAAGCAATTGTTTCATTCTCCTCCATATTCATGGACAGGATCTTACTCTTGAGGAATAAAAGACGATTTGAATTCCTGATCTTGTACAATTCCTTCCTAATTCCCCAGATCTTGTTAGCTGACTTAGCTTCTCTGATGTGCGGTATAATGCAGTTTGTCACTAACATCTTTAACATTGTCCTTGCTCTACTTTCTCATTTCTCCCAAACTGGGATTGTTGTTGATCCAGTCGCGGACCTCGGCTCATCTCGATTCACAATCATCCAAGCACTCTGTGCTTCTAACAGAGTCTTCATCTTAAACTTCCAATTTCCATAATTGGAACCTAAGTCACCTGACACGGGGATTCGGGACACGTAGGATTCGAGATTCATGGTGTCGGATTCGGACACGCTGACCCCCCGGAACAGGACACGTTAGGACACGTTATATATTATT
>APFE030464254.1:148190-175867 GCA_000404065.3 Pinus taeda | reverse complement strand
TTCATAATTCATAACTGAAAGACAACTTACAACTACAAGATAGTAAGGTAAACACACTGACAAATGTAGTTTTCTCATTAAGTCATCAAATCAAAATGTGTTACATAGGTAGTGTTGGTGCAATGCCAATGGCAAATAGAAATAGAAAATATAAAACAACTACAGGTATACAAGCCTCAAGGCATCAATCAGCATCACTGTCCCCATCATCATGGTCCCCACTACTCTCCTCTGCATCCTCCTCCTCCCCTGTATCCATAGTCGCCTCTACATCTGTTGGTATGGAGGTTGACCCCTCTAAGTCATCAAATCTAACAGGCTCTAGCACTAGATCATTGAGATCCATGTTGGCCAATGCCAACTCAATAGTGGTGTCCAGACCCATATCATTAGGAACAGTGTTACGTGGGAGCGGGAGCGAAAGCGGGGAGCAGGGGCGAAAACCGGAGCAGGAGTGACATATTCAGAAGCTCTTGGTTTGGTGCTCTTGATTAAATACGAGTTCCATACCCTAATACATGACAAAATTTAATGGAAACATTGTAATCCCCCAATCCTAAAATCCTGAAAAACTGATAAGTCTGCTGGATTTTGAATGAAATCTAAAATTCTACTTTCTCCATATGAAATCCAATGAGGCCGGAACCACTCTCAAACATCCTGAGTCATTTCATGGTAATGTTAAAAATTTAAGTAAAAGGATGAAATGGATTTTAAGGAGAATGTCACTTTACTTTAGAATTTTACATTTTCCAGAATAGCATATCATACTAGGCCTAGGACTTGATCATGAAGCTGCCAAAATGCTCTACTCCTTGCTGCACAACAAAATCACTTGCCAAAAGAAAATATTAATGAGCAAACACGCCCTTTTCTTTCCCGCACTGAGCTTAGCGAGTCCTGGAAACTGGACACGTGTCCTAAAATCATGACACGCCCCTGAAAATCACGACACGCCCTCGGACACGACGTGTCCAAAACGGACACGACGTGTCCTGTGATTTGGACACAAATCCGGACCGAATCGTGTCGGATTCGCCGGATTCGGGATTCGCAGGGGGTTTAGGACGAATCCGGTGACTTAGATTGGAACCATCGAGCTTGTTATGCTTGTTCATGCATGCTTCAAAATATTGTTATTCATCTTGGCGATTTAGAAAAAAAAATTCGACAGGTAAAAGATGTTAAATTTACCCTAGATCTGTGACAGAGAGAGATCACTGTTATTTGATCTCATAGCACACGCGCAGATCACCGTGGCTTTCTTCTCAACCTTCAGACAACCTCTTGTTGTCAACTACAACCTTGTTCTTGGCTCCCTCATGCAGTTTCTTTGATTTACAAGATCATCGCAGATATATGCCCAATATCTGAAACCGTCACAGAAATACACCAATTTTCTGAGACTAGTCGCAGATATACGCCCAATATCCGAGACGGTTGCAAAAATTCATCAATTTTCTGAGATCGTCGCAGTTGTACACTGGAAAACTGCAACGATCGAAAAATAATAATTTTGGGAAGTGTAGTAGTGCTATCGTCATGGCTATCTACTCAAAACCTGTGACGATTTTAGTTCAAAGAACCACCCACCAGCCAGCGTACAAGTTCCTCAACCCTGATGCTCTGATACCATGATAAAAATGGAAATGTTTGTATTAAGAAAAATAAAACCCACTGGTCAGCTCTACGAAAGAGAGTATAAACTAGGAGAGTCTGGCTCTGCAGAACGCTCTCCATTGTTCATCAACATTACACATTAAACAGAATACATGGTTTTAGGGAAGTTAGAACAACATCCTAAGAAATAGAAACAAATTCCTATCCTTAGGCTACGTGAACCAACTCTACCTATTCTAGGATATTCTCCATTATCTTCAACAATATCATCACACTTTTCATGCCCAAATAAGAGTCATTAGCATAGTCTTCTATTTTAAATACAAGTTAATTGTTTTAATGTTCATTTAGTTATTTAATTGACAATACTTGCACCAAACAAGTTGTCCATTGAGTCATCCATTCTCACTAATGGAAATTTGTACCTAATTTTAATATTATTTAAATATATGCCATGTCACTGCTATGTATGCACGTTTTCCATCTTCCATCCTCATTGGCATTGCTAAGGCCAATATTGCACATGGGATCATACTCTCCTATATAAATTTTTGCAATCATTCAACTACATCACTCTCAAGTAGGGTTCCCTTTTATGTGTTGTTTAATTCAACAAATCCTCCCTTGAAGTCACATTTATCTTATGTTCAATCTTCTTCTTTGATGATGCTATTGTATAATCTTTTGTTACATTTGTTAACTCCTCAGTAGTTTCTTCATTTGTCAAAAGCTTCAACCTTTCTAGGAACTTTCATTTTTCATCTTACACTATCCAAATGTGCAACATGTTATCTTCCCTTATATAACTATCTAACACTCTTTTGTTTCCTTTCTTACATTATAAAATTCTTAAATTTCCACTAATAATAATTCATGCATCTGGTATTCATCATTCAATGACAATAATTGATGTAGTCGTCATCATTTATTATAGTGTAGGTGTTCATTCTTCCATCATACACTACATGCCATGTCCATGTCAGTTAAAATGTTGTGGCCTTCCTAGCAATAATTGACAAGTATCTATGGAAGTGATATCATACAAAATAACTCCTCTATTCCCACATATGTGGAAACAACTTTTGAACCAAAATAATGTATATGGTTGAGGATGTTTGCATCCTTTTAACCCTAACTTCTATATCACCTCTATGGAAACGATATAAAGATACCACAATATAATATCACCTTACAACACTCACATCTAGAGATGTGTCATTTTCCAAAAATACTCTTTCTCTACTAATTATATTTTTTTTTGTATTTGTTGTTTTTGCATGATCATGCCTTTGTGCATTATTGACTTTTATCGTCTTCCTTGTGTTGTTATTATGATTCTTTTTCATCCTCAAGCTCTTATCCCTAAATTAGTTGAGATCTTGTTTTAGTCATTTTATTGAATTACTTTATGGACACAAAAAGGATTTATGACTTTCATTCCCATAGATGAAATAATATATTACCTTTTGATCATACCTCATCCTCACTATTAAAAATATCCATGGCCAAGCATGCATCTTGTAGCATCCATTTCTTCTACATTATCAATCTTTATGCATTGTGCTACATCCCTTTGTGCCACAACCTTAATCTTTGGAAAAAATCTTCCTACTAAAGTTTCATTCTAGCTTCTTCTGCACTCTAAATCATAATTGATATTCATCTTCTACATACTTGTTTTGACTTGAATGGTAAATTTTGGACCATTCATAAAGATGAAAACTCAATGATCTCCTTCTTCCTAGCCTTTGCAATATATCACGAATCTACATAATTCTTTTTATATAGTCTTGTCCACTTTGCTCTTTCTATGAAAAAATCTTCATATGTTGGAACATCTATGTATAATCTCCTAGAAAACATTTCTTCCACAACTTTCAACCATCTCCTTTCAACTATAGGACATCTCCCTATTTTTGTGCAACCTTTGTCACTACACAAACTACCACTAAGTTTTTGTTTGTGTTTTCAGCTTGAGGATCATAAATTTCACTATATATAGACCTTTGATTCCCTCGCACTAAAAGTATATTTGTGTCTCTCCTAACCAATCTATTAGGGCTTCAAATTTCAAGTTACAATCATAACATTTAATATCCAATATTGCATTTTCTCTATTCCCTAAAAGTTTGATCAATATTAGTTGGAGATTATTGTCTTATGGGTTCTTTTCTTTGGTTTATTTAGGTTTAGGTTTAAGATCAACTTCATTATTTTTACCATTGTTTAGCTTCCAATGCCTACATTCACTATTATGGTTCCTATAAGTCCCTGTTCATAGTAACTCTTCCATTTCTATGCACCAATTATTCAATCTTAGTCCACCTAGCCTAACACATTTTTGGTTTTTCATCCTAGCTTTGTATTAAATTCTTTTTTATTACCTTTTGCTTGCTCCAAAAATGTTTTCACCTAGTTGGGGAGTGCTTCACTAGATGCGAAGAGCTTGTAGTCTCTTAACAACATTGCTCATCTTTTACTTGGAAAGCTTAGATTTTGTGTATTTTTTCTTTGCATCAGTATTAGGGAAGTGCACTTCCTGATGTAGTAGTTGGCATGTCGAATATTTGGCATCTTCTATAATGATGCACTTGTTGACGAGGTTGGGCACTTGGTATGTGTAGTGCAACAAAGTTGGAGGATGGGGTTAGGCACTTGTAGGTTGACCCCTTGTCACTAGGACCATGTAACAACCCTCAACATATTTTCCAAAGGAATTCTTGACTTTAGAAGCCACTTATTAGAGGAACACCTTCTTGGACAAGGAACACTTAACATGTAGATACCTAGTTTGTAGAGGGTACCACCTTAGTGGTTAGACAAATGATACTGTTGCATGGACACCTTATTTTGAGGAGAGCTCCATTTAGGTATTTGTTTTTTTAATTTACCCTAAGTTGCTTGTGGACCTAATCCATGTTTTAATGTTGGTCTCCTTCACATTAATATATATAAAGGGAGGAGAGAATTTGTTTTGAACAACTACTTTGTATTTTAGAGATTGATAGTTGGTGTGATGCTATCTATTTGGAGAATCTTGGAAGATATTTCATTAATCTTGTAACAAGGATTAGTGCTAGTGGGATGCTAATACTAGAGTTCCTTCACTCATGGAATTTAAGTGTCAGCCTTGTATCATGTGGGATGTAAGTGTGTGAATTAATTTAACATTATGTGTGCTACATGATTGTTTTATCATGATGATTTATTAAAATAAGGGGTTTGAATTCTAAGTTTTTTTAACATGTTTATTGAAACTTTCAAAATTAATTTGTATACCTGTATTGAGATAGATCTTGGATTCAAGTTAGTTAAGTAATCTATACTTAAAGTATTTATTGTGTGCATATTCTTCAGTTTTTCCAGAAGTATGGTTGGACATATTTGCATTTTCTTCAAGGGCTACTGAATAAATTAGTTTTGACACAAAGTTGATGATTCTATGAAGTAGACTTACGACCCTATAGAAGTGAGGTTGAAATTCTACTGTGGGGATATTTTCAAAAATTATCTATTACAACTACTTCACACCAAATAGGTCTCTTCTCTTATGGATGCACATCACCATGCTAAGGTTTCCACAAATCTAATTTATGTATGCAATGAAATAATATAATTCTTAAGCAAATATTTAAATCTAAGAATGAAACGCTTAGATATTGAAGAACAATCAAGAAGAGGGAGCTACTACACTCATTCTCATTACTTAATTGTATTTAAAAGCACATTAATGTACCTTATTTTGCCTTAGCTTTCCCCACACAATTTGTAGTCTCCACTACATACCCTCTACTTGCTACTTCAAACTAGACTTATTCCTCCATCTTCCTCCTTTTTGTCCTCTTTGAGTCTTATTCTAACTCTCTTCCTCAAAGCTTATCAATGCTCTCTTGATTTTGAATTGTCAATGTCATCTCCTTTAGGCATCCCATTTGTATGCTTAGTTAGAGCGGATTTATTCTTACCTTTTAAAAACATCTCCTTAGCTAGTGGCTCATCTTCCTTCCTATCTTTTTAGCCTCTTTATGTGTCGACTCCATTGCATTGTTTCTTTGAGTTTCCTTTCTACACCATGACTAATAGCACATCTTCTGCATAATTTTCTCTTTGCTCTAGACAACATCTTATGTACCCATTTGTATTTTTCTTCCCTCCATTGCATTGTTCCTTTGAGTTTCCTTTCTACACCATGACTAATAGCACATCTTCTGCATAATCTTCTCTTTGCTCTAGACAACATCTTATGTACCCATTTGTATTTTTCTTCCCTCTATTTTGCGCATCTCCAAATGAACCTTTACTTGCCAATTTGCACGTTGGTTCTTCTTTTCTTTAGCATAATTGACCTTATTCAAAAGCCCCCTTTTCCTCATGTGCTCTTGTGTATTTCAGTCTCAGTACTCCACTACACTACTTATGCTTCTACTTATGCTTCTCACCCTTCTGCATAAAGCTTTCTATCTATTGTGTGAATAAAATACGCTCGTAACATATTTCAACAATATATTTTTATGTTGCCCAAATGAATAAAAACTTTGGAACACTTTTTTCATTTGGTTTGAAAGATATTCTTTCTTAACCATCCATCCTCCTCACACGATTATTGCTTATATAGTCCGTCATTTCATTTGTGAATCCTCAAATTTATTCCATGCCGATTTTTGTTGTAACTATCTGTCGATCATATGATGCCTCAGGCTGCGCTAACTAAACTCCCAATTCACCACTACAGGTGCCCTTCCCTTCATGGCCATTCAAAGGACGTACAACAGGAACAATTGGAATTATATTCAAAGTTGACATTATAATACGTTACGACTACAAGTATTTCATTCTGGTTAACATGTTTAAACGGATCGAAATTTTAGACATGTAAATTTTCCAAATTTCTTCTCGTTTACTTATGAAATTTGATTATTGTATTTTAATTATAAAGGAAAATTGATTTTTACATAAAATAAGATGATTTGAAATTAAATTAAAATTAAAATGATATATTAAAAAAAAGAGCTTGGATCACAGGAAGAGTCTTATGAATTCCCATTGTCATCACCTTCCTGGGTTGCTTATCTAAAACTTTGATGATTTCGGTGAGGATGCCCAACAATCCAGGTAAGCACTGAAAAATGCCTTCTCATAGTTGCAGGGATAGATCAATTCAACAACATTCAATACCCAGAAGAATCTTCAGATTCCTACGGAAGGGTTTGATTTTAGGAGGTTTATTAGATATAAAATTTGTATTTGCACTGCAGTTGCAATTTCTACGCTAAACTATCTGATATTACAGCGACTAGTGTCATTGATAGGAGCACGAGGAGCTTGAGAAGGGTTAGCTCCACTTTGACCTACAGTGTAGGATGATCCTTTCATCGATAGTTATATTGGATTTCATGTGTTGGGAATAACCTTAGTTCTCCAGTCTCTCTTTAGATATTAATACTCAATACTATTCCTTCCGCATTTGTTTGTCGCCACTTTGTCCCTCCATGAACGTACTACAAGTAGTAACCCAGCTGAACTGAAAGAACATTTCTCTGTTCTGCAATGCTGGATTCTTATTGTATAAATGCACAGGCCTATCGTAGGGATTAACAACCAATAAGACCTCTGGTGCAAAAGCCGAATATTAAACTACATTAGGACCTCGTCCTGTATGTTTGCATCCCATATGGTCTGCCCTGGGTCGTTAATAGGTTGAACGTGAGTGATAATGATACAGAGCTTGCAAGTGGCTCTACACCTTCGGGCTGAAACAATATCTTCCTGCACCGACTTGAAGCTGGTACATATGTTTAAAAGGTTTGATGGAAAGAAGCCGGCACATATATTTTAAGAGCTTGATGGAATGAGTGCACATATTTTTTATGAAGTTTGATGGAATGAAGGCCAGGAATATTGCCAAAGATTACGCCTTGTCTGCTGCTACAGGTTCTTCCTTCGTTGCACCTTCTTCATAAGTGTTGTGGATTATCGGTTCCAAAGCATCTTACCACATGGAGCGACAAGATGAAACTTAGCAAGTTTTCTAAAGTTTTGTAGTTCATCCCGGGTTTAAGCATGGGCTCTTTTCACCCATATTGATGAACTTAGCATGTTTTGGTATGAACCTTTTCGGTATGAAACTCTTAGACATTCAAACTATCGCACCATGTACGTAATCACGAAGATTAATTTTTGAAATGGTGCCCTTTAGTGACATGTATGAGTGGTGTATGTGAGAATTGTATCGTAGGAAAATATCATAGTTAGGAAAAATCATGGAGAGAATATACCATCTTCCATCCTATTAGTGAGTGGTGTTTGTGAAGGTTGTGTTTTAAGTAAATATCATAATTAAAACTTCGAAATTAGGTCGATTATGGAGAAATCTGTGTTTGTGAAGTCTGTGTTTTTGGCGAACATTGTAACTAAAGTTTTGAAAATAGGAAAATCACGGAGAGGAAACACCATCCTACATATTACTCATAGCAATATGTATGAGTCGATGGAGGTGACCTCAACTTTAGAGTGCATATACATATTTAACTAGTTCTCTAAATGTACATGGATTTATTTTCTTAAAAAAATAAAAAAATAAAAATTCCAACATATAGTGTTATGGATGAGCATAAGATTCAATGCATTTTTGTAGGCTATAGCAAAGATGTTAAATCTTACTATTTATATGATTGAAAGACATGAGATTCCATCATTATGAAGATGTTGAATTTTCACTTGTTTCAGGTTCACTTTCTATTCATTACCAAATGAACTTGGTACTTGTAGAGAAGCAATTATACATACTAGAAATGAAGCCACTCTATTTCACTTGAGTCTTTTCGTGAAGGGGATGAACATGCATAAGAAGATAAGGATGCTAGGAAACATTTTCTCTTCCCAAAATCTATATCCAAGATCCTAAATCTCAATCTAATTTTTCTATCATGGACACTCAATATAATGACATACAAAGAAACTTGAGGCAAAAAAGTATGTGAGGACAATGGTAGAGGAGTATAACACTTTGATGAAGAATGACACATTGGAGCTAGTTTTAATTTTTGCAATGAACAATGGTGTTGGATTTAGGTGGACCTACAAAACCATGTTGACATTGGAAGTCTAGTTTGAGTGACACAAGGTAGGATTGGTGGCCAAAGATTACTCATAGAAGGAAGGAATCAACTACATTAGGACCTTTGCTTCTACAAAAGGTAGATAATATTTTACTTTTTTTTTTTCTCTAGATGTAATATTTCAATGGGAAGTACATCAAATGGTTGTGAATACTTCCCTTTTAGTGGACATTTACACAAGTATGTTTACACACAAACACTGCCTAGTTTGTCTAGATGGGATGTTCTTTTACTCTTGTTTGCAAGTTGAAAAAGTCCCTTTATGAACTAAAGAAATCTACCCTAAAGTTTTTATGAAACAATGGATCAACATCTTTTGCACAAGGGGTTCATCCATTGCCATTTGAATCCAAACCTACACATGGGACATGTTGATGGAAACATGGTCCTTCTAATCGTATATGTTGATGATCGTTTTCTTACTATAAGCTTCATTAACAAGATTGGGTCTATAAATAATGAGCTTCCTTTGATAAGGTGGGCGTAAGATTGTTATACTACTTCCTTGGTATTTAAATTTGGTAGTCAGAGAATAGCATATTTTTATCCAGACATAAATATTCCTTTAACGTCATAAGAAGTTTTTAGGAAGAGAATTGAAAGATTGCATTGAGGAACTTTGTATTTGTTGTTAATTTGACATCACAGTATACTTATCCACATGTAGATTCCACTTTGTATAGAAATATGGTGGACAATGTCCTATGCTTGACACATAAAAGAACTAGCATTGATTTTGTTGTGGACCTTAGTGAATGATACTCATGAAACATAGTGGCAAGGAACAAAATAGATCTTGAAGTATGCCAAGGGTATATATTAACTTGGTGTATAATACAATCTTGATGGGTAGGTTCCTTTTACTAGTTTTACCAACTGAAATTGGAATGGTGATCTTGATGACAAAAGGTCCACTTCTAGCTATGTTTTCATTCTTAGTTCTAGTCTAGTGTCATGGTCAAGCAAGAAGCAATCTATTATTGATTTCTAATCCACTAATGTAGAATATCATGGTATTCTTGATGTATAATAGATCGATGTGGACTATAACCATTCTTGGTGAGTGAGATCTTCCATAACTTTGACCTATTGTTTTGTAAAGTTTGATAACTAAAGTGCTATTTATTTAGCCCTTAATCATATTTTAATCTATGGACCAAGAATATTGAAGTTCATCTTCATCATGTTTTGGAGTTGATTCATGATGTTATTATTGATATATAATTTTTTGTATTCATGATCACTTCATTGGCACGTTACCAACCTTTGACAAAGGATAAGTTTGTAAATGGTGCAGCTACAGGTTGTGTGTCTAAAACATAAAGGAAACCATCATTTCTACCACAATAAACTTAGAGCTCTTTGAAAATAAATGGAAGCACACCATGTTTTCTTAAGAGGGGAGCACATAGAATTTAATGTTCAAGGACACACCTTATAAAAGAATTTAACATGTAAAATATGTGTTATATTATTATTATTATCCAATTTTAAGGTCACAGCCAAGCCAGACACCAAATTGGTGTATGAGACCCCCTTGTTTGTGGGACGAGGGACCCACCTCCGTGTAGAAGGCATACATACTCTACTCTCTTCTTGTTTTGAAGCTGTGACCTCTTAGGAGGAAATACATGCTCTAAGCCATTAGGCCCACTATATAAAAATTTATAAGTTTAAGGAGTTACATTATTTTTCCTCAATGGAATTTGGACTACCATTGGAAATAAATATTGGGTTGGAACCTTTTCTTCATGTGCTAAATTCTAATGTGTACTAGTTTACCTCTTAACTAAGGATATAGAAGTTCAAATATAACAACTACAAAACAAAACTTTCTGAAATCTGAGTCTCCCTCATTTGTGTTGTTGTCAAGGTTTTAAATTTCTTTCTCTTTCTTCTTTCCTTCTCTCTTCTCTCTTCTACATATTCCTCCTTTATTTGTTCTCTTTTTGTTATTTTCTCTCTTCTTCATTGTTTTAAGCATATAATAATAATAGGTTTCCTTCTTTCAAAACTTAAAATATTGAATTCAAAATCCTTTCTCCTGTAAAGAAAGTTGAAGTTTAATGCTTCACAAATGCCAAGTGGCATCCTTCACACTTGCCAAAATAAATGATATTAAGGTCTTAATAGAGAAACTGAAATACAATTCAATTTGCTAGGGGTGATCATATGATTTAGCAAATTTCATGAACAGTATTAAAACTACAAATTCCCTCATTTGGATTCCGCAATTCTTCTAGGTCCTTCCTCTGACTGCATGCACCACTTGTACACATGGGAATATGCTACAACTAATAGTACACTGCCTTGGAATCTCCATCTCAACTAGGTAACTCGAATTCTATGCATGCATGAGCTAATTTAGGCTAATTGATTAGTTATTTGGATCATCACTGAGTGTGGTTGAAGTTACATTTCCACAGCTTGACCTTCCACTAGTTCCTCAAATACTTAGAACTAGTTTAACTGACCATAAATCAATTTAACTAAATTAAATTGCTACAACTAAAATTAACTCAACTGAGGCTCCTAAAATTTACGAACCCATTGCAGGCAATTGAACTTCATGTCCCTAACCCGAATTAACTGACCTAGACTCCTATTTTTTAGGACCCAACTCAGCTAAATTGAACTTCAACTCATTAACTTGAATTGAGTGTTCTTAACTAAGTGACAAGTTCCATGTCACCTCAGTGAACTCCTCCAAGTTGTCTATTGATGTGGAAATTCGAATTTTCTCAATTTCATTAAGGAAAAAAATCAAAATTGAGACTTTGTTGCTGCATTTCCAACACTCCCTCTCAAAAAGAAAGGGATTATCAACCACCCCTATTCTGCACTTGTGGGATGTGCTTCATGAAACACCTCTCACTATTTCTTCTGCATCTGAAACGTCTGCAACTAAGAAGCATCAAAAAAGAAAACAACTATATCAATTGTGTCTGCAACTATCTACTAAGAAAATTGTGCTACTACTAACTCTACTATTGAGCCTCCTTCTTTTCTCTCAACACTTCTCTGCACTCCTCAGTATATGACTAACACTGATCTCCTGCTACTGAATACTATGGGCCCTCATAGTAAGTTAATGATCCATGAGGAAAATGCCTCAATGGACCCTGCCCAAATTTCTACAACTCTTGGACTAGGGATCTACATCGCTCCACCTCGCTCCTGGAGGTATAGATGCATGTGCTCCCTCTTCCCACTTGGCTTTAACTCTCCCCCTATTAGAGGTCTCTACTTGAGTGGATTTCTCCACTCTTCCTCATGTCTACTTATCCATTTGTGGCTACTCCACAACTTCTTGAGGTTGCATGTTGAGAGATCTGACATGCTCCCTCTCAACCACCAAGTATCTAATCCTTGCGTTGCTCCTCAAGGCTTTGCATGCATCTTCTACCTCAAGACCATACCGTTCTTTACTCAAACCTCGATCTTCTTAACCTTTCCCATGGCTATGCGTCTGAAGAATTTCTTTCCTTTGCATAAGATCACATCATGACACCGTTCTTCCACTACTACAAAAATGACAAGATTCTTATTTAGACTCGGAACAAACATCAAATCCTTGAGTATGAGAGGGGAGCCTGACTCCCTTTGAAAGGTGATAGTATCGATCCCGGTCACATTGTACCTTTTTGTCCAAACTCAATACTCATATGGAGATCTTTCTCCTCTAAGTCACTTAAAAATTCTCTATTCCCCGTCATGTGGAACAAGACACCACTGTCCAAGTACCACATTCTCCCCATCACTATGCTCACAATGTATGAAACGAGAGTAAAGTCAAGCTCAAACAATGAAGATAAAGTTTCACCTACTGCTACTATTGTAGGCTCGTTCTTACTTGCCTTCCTGTGTGGACACGTCATGCCATAGTGCTTGAATTCATGACAATAAAAGCACTTGATTTTGGACAAGTCTTTCTTCTTGCCCTCTTGACTCGATTTTGCTTTGGATTGGGATTTCTTTCCTTTCCCTCTCTTTGCCTTTCCAGCCAAGGCACATTTCCCCTCATCCTTAAGCTTGGATGAGGTCCTATCTCTGGTGTTCTGGCTTATCTCCTCCTGTACCAAATTGGACCACAAGTATTCCCAAGTTGGCAATTTATCCCTCCTGTTCACTGAATCTTGGTAGTTGTGTCAGTTTCTAGGAAGGCTTAGAATGGCTAGGCTCACCAAATCATCCTCTACTACGGTAACACCAACTTGACCAAGTTCATTACGACACTATGTGAACCTGCTCAGGTACTATGGAATGGTCTCTTTACTCTGCATCTTGATATTTCGAAGCTTCTTCTTGAGTTCTAATTTCTTGTGGCCACTACTATTCTAGAACAAATATGTTAGTGCTTGCCACATTGCATACGAAGTCTCTTTCTCGTGGAGATCATAGATAATATGGTCTTGTAATCCCTCTAATATGATCCTTCTCACCTTGGCAACGCACTTCTTCCATTCTGTTAAACCCTTTGCATCAGATGCTGCTGGTTTCATAATATCATTATCAATGAATTCCTTCAACCCATTATCCTCTGCTACTGCGACCATGCGGTCTTTCCATTCAACATAATTCGAGCTTTCCTCAAGGGCATACTCGAGCCTTAGTCCATTGAAAGCCATCTTCTTAGTCCCGAAGAAAACCTGCAACATTGATCTATAAATTCGAACCTCCTGCAATGACAACTTCAAAATATCTTCTCTATAGTGCTTCCAGCTCTGCTACCATGTAGAAATTAATTTGTAGATTCAATACTACTCATGAAATTTGCTAAATCACAAGACTTGAAGTTACTCTACTGATTTGCAAAAGTTAATTCACCATGTAAATTAAGAATCATAGACATGCAAAAAGAAATATCACACGTTGACAAAGATTTATCTAGGGGAAAGGAACTGCTCAAAACCACTTACTATTTATATTTCAATAATAAGAGAGTAGAGATGAAATACATTTGATTGCTCAAGTCTGACCACACCCTGTAAGTGTATAGTCTATCCCTCTTCTTGACTAATTGACTCTGGCTAGCACTTAGCCAATTTTCAAGCCCTTTAAGCTCCTAATTCCTTGCAATGTTCCTCTACGAATTAGGCCCCTATTAATTAGGAAATTCCCTCATTTGGATTATGCAATTCTTCTAGGTCCTTCCTCTAACTACATGCACCACTTGTACACATGGGAATATGCTACAACTGATAGTACACTACCTTGGAATCTCCATCTCAATTGGGTAACTCAAATTCCCTAAATGCACGAGCTAATTTAGGTTGATTAATTAGTTATCTAGATGATCATTGAGTGTGGTTGAAGTTACACTTCCACAACTTGACCTTCCACTAGTTCCTTCAATAGTTAGAACTAATTTAACTGTCCATAACTTTAATTGAATTAAATTGCTACAACTGAAATTAACTCAACCTAGCCTCCTAAAATTTAGGAGCCCACTACACACAACTAAACTTCATGTCCCTAACTCAAATTAACTGAGCTAAACTCCTATTTTTAGGAATCAACTCAAGTAAATCGGGCTTCAACTCATTAAATCAAATTGAGTGTTCTTAACTGAGTGACAACTGCCATGTCATTGTAGTTAACTCCTCCAAGTTGTCTGCTAATGTGGAAATTAAAATTTTCTCAATTTAATTAAGGAAAAAAATAAAAAATTGAGACTTTCTTGCTGCATTTTCAATATGGGGGACATACCAACCATGTAGTTGCAAAGAGCATAGTTAATGTGCGGGGTGGCATGGCCATCCCCATGCATGCATAAGCATGTGACTTGAAAGGGAGAAGATGGATATGGCATACAACAAGTTGTTATTTTTCGTGTGAGGGGATTTGGTCTTAGTGCTACGGAGAGAGGCAACGACTAGACTCTCTGCCTCAGGAATGATGATTAGGAGGAAAGTTGCATTGGCGATGGCTAGTTAAGCCTCAACTGTTGTACAATTTGAAATTAATTGCATTTTCTACGAGGGTTTCAGGAGGCATAGCTTGTATTATAGGTTTGAGTGGTGTTCATTTGGTTGTGTTCATGGAGCTGTGGTGGAGGCCTCCATACTCTAGAGAGAGAGAAGAGATGGGAGGCGACCTTGTTGCAACTAGATGCAGATATTCTACCATTCCTGATGCATGTATTACTATGATTGTTTTTGCAAATCCTCAATCCCTGGGAGTGCCTCTTTTATCAACCCATAGTGACTCGATACTCTTTCATGATTATTATATCTATGTTAACTCTTTTTTTCACTCTACTATTTACTCATTTTTCTTTGGGAGGGGATTTACTTGTTACTTGGTGCATCTTTGCACTCTCAACTTTCTAGAGGGTTGGTTGCGCTATCTCCTTAGTGTTCTTCTTGGGATGGCACCCATAGTATTTTCTCTTCGGTGTTACTCTTCTGGTTGTAGGTTGCTTCCTCTGGCTTAGTGTCTTGTGCTTTTCAACATGTTTCCTACAACCTATGGTTTGTGATTATTTTCATTTCCGTGATTTAGCTAGTTTGGGGTTCTTGGTATTGTTGGATTGGGTTTGAGCGTTTTATGTATATACCCCTAGTGCAAATTATTTTTTTTGCCATGTAATTGTTATACGGGAATAGTGTCCACGCGGATACTGCTATTCCCACTAAGATGTGTGGCTATCTTAGAAACAAACAATCAAAGTCTACTGTTGATTCCTTTTATGAAAATAGATGAGAGGAGAACCAAGAGGGCCAACCTGAGTCTTGCGCTCGATTCCCTCTCCTTCTTGATAGAGATTTTGCTGCTCGCTCTTTGTCTGCTCAGCTTCAAAAGGGACCTGTAGAATCACAGCAACATACTACTATGCAAGAAACAAGGATCTAAATTCACAAATAATGTAGGATCAGATGTACATTAACCATATACAAACACATATAAACAAATACACCAGGATATGGAAGGAAACAAGAATAGCTTTATTAAGATAAAAGTAGCAAGAGGATTACAACCATGAGCAGCTTTGACCTAGCATCATCCTCCAGCTAAGAAGCCCTTCTTTTACCTCAAGCAAAGCAAAATCACCCAACACTATGAATGTACACAAGAATACTAATAACACTTCTCTATAGATTACAAAATTCCAGCCTCTAGATCTCTGTGATGAGGGATCCATATATAGATGATTACAGAGAGGTGAGTCATCTTTTGGGATCTTGATTAGTGTCTTCTCTCTGATAGTTCCTGCTTCCACTTGGAGAATGAAGTTCTCTTACTCATCCTTGGTTGAAAATGGAGTGGCAAGTGTTAGAGGGGAAGCTTCTGGAAGATTCCATGATCTTCCACCTCGCATTTTGGTCCCTGCCATTTGTCCATTCCCGACCATCGCACCCTACAGAGGAGTAAAACAGTGTGCATCGCACCCTATACATTGGGAAGGTGATATGTATCGCACCCTCTGCATGGAGCTTTCAGTATGGTCCAACTTTGACCATTTATGAGCAGTTTTTAGTGGAGAACTTCTGGGAGATGATGTAATCAGTTGACCTTGTTCCTTTAGGCAGTGAAGCAACCCTTTTAGGGACTTAAGAGCCTTCAGTTTATGGACATTTGTGATAGGGGTTGAAGTGCCCAAAAATGTCTATAAAAAGAGGTACCCTATAATGCTTGTGACCAATTGACAGTGTGCGGCCATGCAAATGGACTTCGATGAAGGGTGGGTTTGTAGATGACCCATAACCATGATGAATGAAGATCCGAGGATAGCAATACCCTGTAATGCTTGTGACCCACTGTGATACTGACAGTGTGTGGCCTAGCAAATGGAATTCGATGGAGTGTGGGTTTTTGGATGACCCATAACCATGACAAATGAAGATCCAAGGATAGAAATATCCTGTAATGCTTGTGACCAACTTTGATGCTAACAATGTGTGGCCTAGCAAATGGACTTCGATGACAAGGATTTTGTGCAGTTGACCCATAACCGTGATGTTGGTTATTGATGAAGTAGCAGGTGCCTACATAGCCTGAGGTGGGAGGGCACGTCTCGAAAGAACCCAAGCCGAATGCTGCTATGATGAAACTGATGAATGTGAACCAGGTGACTAATAAAGCGGGGTGGGAGGGCATGTCTCCAAAGGGAACCTGCTCTGAATTTTGCTCCAGAATTAAAATGGACATAACTCGGTCAATATAACTCAGAATATTTATTATAACCTATTTTTGGAAACAAAAGGATCATTTTGCATCTTCCCATGTGCTGGAAAGCCTTATCTGGACACTCTGAAATCTTAGATTCACGCTGAAACAGTTCCGCTGTCACAAAAGTTCTGAAAAAAATAGCTAATTTTAAATCAACGATATCTCCCACATTCGAACTCCGATTCGACCCTTTTTTTTTTAAATTGGGTGATTTTTCGAGAGGAACTCAGATATGTAATCATTGTTTTGAAATTCTATATAAAAACTGAAAAAAGATAGGAGAGTCATTGTCCAACAGTGGTTGTTAGAAAAAAATATACAACATTGTTGATTTTAAATCAGCGATATCTCCATCATCCGGACTCTGATTCGGCTGATTTTTTTTGTTTGAATTTTGGTATTTTTTCTCAAGGAATCTAGATCTGGTATTTTTTTTGTAAATTTTCTACCAAATGTTTGATATCTGATATAAGTCATCGCCCAAAAACATTCCTGCAAAAAAATGAAAAATGAAAAATTCTTCCCACTTGGCCCAAGAAAATGCTCTGTGGAAGACGTAGCACATGCCTGAAGTTTGTTGAATATTATTGTAAAATTTGAAACTGAAATATGTATCAAAGCCTCATTCCCATGGAATCATAACTTTCTCTGATACCACTGATCCAGATCTTGGGGGAGACCCCCAAGATCTGAAAACTTGAATTGCTAGAAGAAAAAGAGGAGAATGCCCAATAAACAAAATCACAAAGAATATTTTTATTAAAATGGAGAATAACTGTAAGAGCTAAATTGTGGCAGAAAAACTGTCCTTTTACAAAATGTGACTTGTTACTTGTAATATTTTTTAGTTACAATACTATGGGTCAATTCCATGGGTGAATGAATACCATGGGTGGATGTCATAAGACCATGGGTCAATTCCATGTGTGAATGAATTCCACAGGTGGATGTCACAATAACATGGGTCAATTCCATGGGTGAATGAATACCATGGGTGGATGTCACAATACCACGGGTCAATTCCATGGGTGAATGAATACCATGGGTGGATGTCACAATACCATGGGAAATACCATGTGTGAATGAATACCATGGGTGGATGTCACTTACAATACCATGGGTGGATTCCGCTTACAATACCATGGGTAAATTCCATGGGCGGATGAATACCAAGGGTTGATGTCACTTATAATACCATGGGAAAATAAATACCATGGGTGGATGCCACTTACAATACCATGGGTAAATTCCATGGGTGGATGAATACCATGGGTTGATGCCATTTTCCATTTGGATCAATTTACAAATATGCCTTACAATACTTAATTAATTCATATTCTCATTAAAATCACTCAAAAGCCTATGTAATTACAATAATTTTAACACTTCGGAAACCACCTTCCTTAAAACACAAGACCCCCCTATGTCTACTAAAATACAATTATTCTTCTGAGTTGAATGCTCCCGCATCAGAATATCTCGAATCGCTTGCGCTTCAGAATCAACTCTTCTACTCACAACATTTGGATACCTGCACATGAGATCAAAGACACAACAAATCATACAAGCACACCAAGCATAAACAAAATTAATCAAGTTAACAGATCAAGGAGCATTAAGATAAATGAGGCACTAACACAAATATTTATGGAAATTGAACCAGCGCTTGTATATATTAATGAAATAGTATATATTAATGAAATAAAGGAGAAAGCATACAGCCAAGCCTTGATGTCAATAAGCTCTCCTTGAGTGAATGTCCAAGTCCAAGCTCAAGATCTCTAAGCACTCTTTCTCCAAGCCAAATGAATAGCATGTAGGCACTATCTCAGCATAAGGGTGAAAATAATGATAGAAAAACAATTTGGGAATGGGAGAGGATGAATATATAGGTAGGAAAAGGGAGTTAATAGCTCTCCAAAGATAGGATAAGGCCCTCATCTCAAGGAGGTAGCTCATAGGGATAAGATCAAAGGGAAATATTGGAAGAATTCGACCACATCCACATTGAACAACCTCCAGCTTGTCGTTATGGAAGCCTCTAGATCACGAAGCTTCTTGTCCTCTTTGGGAAAACTTTCCTTTAAGGGATCAGCGTGAGTATCCAAGTAAAATGCGCGTTGGCAGCACGAGGCAAGTATAGTGAAACTCACGACCAACACTAGTTTCCAGTGTCAGGGTCGCACTAGTCTTGTAATTAGGGTTTTAGAGATCACTTCTTCAGGGAAGGCTCAAGGCATGTTTCCTTCAGTGTTTCAGGGAGGATATGAACTGTATATTGGGATGGGTAGACTGCATGATTGCCAAGTTTCAGGCACTTTGGGTTATGACACAGGGAAGTGCAGGGGGCGTGACAAAACATTGTGTAACAACATGCCTATCGAAGATTATTTTCCTCATGAATATCTTTTTTCTATTTAAACTCTCTCACCATGGTATGCAGACATAACTAATTATCTTGTTGCATGAATATTTCCACAATACCTATCCTCGGGAGAAAAGATAAGAATTGTCCAACAAAGTGCTAGATATTCACGGATTGAGGGAAATCTCTATCACATTGGGCCAGACCATCAGATCAGGCATTGTGTGAGGGAGGATGAAATATTTGATATCCTTAGAGATTGTCACAAGGAACCTTGTGGAGGACACTTTGTAGATAAGAGGACATGATACAAGGTGCTCTCAACATGATATTATTGGCCCACAATATTTCAGGATACTAAGAAATTTGTGAAGGGATGTGACAACTGCCAGAGGATGGGTTGACGCTCCATTCATATGAGATGTCGTTATGACCTCAAATAGTTTTAAAGCCATTTGAGAAATGAGACCTGGATTTTGTAGGACCAATTAATCCTTCATCCCAACAAAATTCCTACATCCTAGTCTACATAGACTATGTCACAAAATGGGTTGAGGCAAAAGCATTAACCAAAGCCACAGAGCAGGTTGTTTCAGACTTTTTGTTTGAATACATTTTTGTCCGCTTTGGGGTATTGAGAGAAATAGTGACAGATGGAGGACCCCAATTCACATCTCATTTGATTCAGAAGCCAATTGAAAAATACAAAATTTGTCATAGGATTACTTCACCTTACCATCCACAAGCGAATGGCCAAGTGGAGAGCACCAATAAGGTTATTGAGGGAATTCTTACCAAAATTGCGGCCAGCCATAGGAGGAATTGGACTAATAAACTTCCAGAGGCACTATGGGCATATAGGACTACATCGAGGAATAGTATAGAATTCTTACCATACGAATTAGTGTATGGTAAAAATCCTTTATTTCCCATAGAGTTCGAAATCAAGACATTAAGAACAACGCTACAGGTGAACTTGGATCTAGCAACAGTGCAGAAGAAACGATTGAATCAACTCAATGAGCTACATGAGAAAAGGCTAGATGTTATTCAACAAACAAACATCATTCAACAACAAAGGGATAAGTGGCACGATAGATTCATTAAAAAGAAGAAATTTCAAAAAGGATATTGGGCTCTATTATATGATTCGAGATTCAAGGATTTCAAGGGGAGGCTCTGCACCAAGTGGTTAGGTCCTTATAAAGTTGACACAGGCTTCAACAATGGGACTGTGAATTTAGTTACCATTGACAGTGCTAGGACACCATTACTCGTGAATGGGCACCGTTTTCAGCTATATCACAAACCCGTTTCAAAGGATTCATTCATCAATCTTGTCATGGATTTTGACCTTCAGATTACAGGGGTAGGGGAAAATTATCCTGTCCTGCCAAATTCTTAGTTCTCTAATACTAGGAGTAACAGTTGAAAACCAACTTTTGTTGCCAGCTGTTACACCTAGTAAAAAGAAAAAACTTAAAAACATGTAATAAAAATATGTAAATAAGAATCTGACTATGAAAGCCTCTTATAGGGGTGTAGGCAGACAAATTGTGACAGTTGAAAACCACCATGTGGCGACTGTTACATGCTCTTTTCTTTCTGTGACAACATCATTTATCTCATGCACATCTTACAATATGATGTTACAAGTTTTTAGTCTTTCCTCGTTCTTTTCAAAAAATTTAAAGTATCCATAAAGAGTAATGTAAATAAGAAACTATTGTAGAAATAGTGTTAGAAATGGTATTTGTTGTTACATGTGTAACAAATGACAACCTATAGCAGTGACCCAAGCGAAATTGTTTGCCGCAATAAATGACATTCATCAGCATCATGCTATAGGAGCAATTGACACAACCAACATGTCACCGCCAAAATTAATTATATCATTGGTACCTTTTCGCCAGTGCCTTTTTGCGACATCACCTCAGGTACATCACGCAAAAGGTATATCACTTTTTCCCTCTGCTTAACAATTATGGAAATTAATATGGAACCTTCTTTGATGACTGGGGATGGACGTCACATTAATCTCGGGGGAGGGAAAATCATTTCGCAATCTGCGATTTCAAACTAAAATTAAAAGCAAAAATCATGTAATCATTACTAAACCCTGCCATTATTGTTATCTCTTTATGCCAATCATGCCAAGGAATAAATCACATTTAAATCCAGACCTCCACGATCCAGGATCAATAATGATATCACAACATATGCAGTATGATCCCCCTGACCCGAAATTCTTTATTTTATTGTATACTTCACTGCCCTGATATGAACCTCAAAAAAGCATTACACCATTATTTCAAAATTCTCAGAGGAAGAACAGAGAGAGCACAAAGTGCAGTAACTGAAATTGAAATGGGAGGAGTAGCAGTTCGACACGAGCCCAATTCGACTAAAGCACTGGAGAATTACCCTTAGGCATGCCAAATATTTAAGGAAGCAGGATGGTTTGAGTTCTTTGAGTGACTTAAGGGATCAGAGGAGTCATTTGCCATGGAATTTGCTAAAAACTTAAATAGAAACTAGATAGAGGTTAGGGGGTTGAACCTAGAAGTTATGAAGGAAGTAATTTCCTGAGTAACATCATTGCAGACTAGGGGGAAAAGGTGGTTTAACCGAAATATCAATGACCTCTCCCTTAAGGCGTAATTCCTGCAAGGAGAAGAGAAATTGGAGAAAAAGGGCAGGGGAATTGACAAGTTATCAATCCCTCATCCATGGGGAGATGTTTCCCTATACATTATCAAATATATTACTTATGAAGGAAGGGAAACGATCATGTTCAATTACCATTTCCCACTGCTAAAACACCTTCAACCCGGGAAACTGGTCAATCTCCCATATTTCCTGCTAGAAAATACAAGGCACATGTCTGCTACCATGAAAATTGCTGCACACCCAGAGAATTGCATTATTAATCAATATTTTTCTCAAAAACCATGAGTAATTTAAGATCTTGATCAGATTCTCCTTCTTCACTATTTGACAAACCACCATTATCTTCATGAGTATAATAACTTCTTCTATTGTCAAACTATCTCCTATTACCTTTAGCAGTATCCTTCCCTTTGTCATGGTTGTCTTTATGAGGACATTTTTCAGCATAATGACCAACTCTACCACAAGAAAAACCTTTGAAGGGAAGCTTACCTTTGAACCTTCTGGTACCAAGTTGAAGTTTCTTTACAAAGTTCACCTCATCTTCTTCTGATATATATCCCAATTCCTTGTGTTATTCCTTTTCTTTTCATCTTGCAGATGCTTTAAATGCAGATTCTTTGACTTCTAAAGGACCCCCTTTCCTCATTTCAAAAGCAGTTAGGATCCTGTGAAGTTGAACAACAGTAAGAGTCTGCAGATCTTGCTTCCCTTCAATGGAATAAACTTTTGACTCGAATTTAGGAGTTAGATATCTTAAGATTTTCTCTACTAAAGTAGTGTTCTTTATTTCTTCACCTAGATTTTTCATGCAATTTACAATTTCATCTATATGTAGAAAGAAACTAGCAATAATTTCATCATTATGCATTCTGAGAGTTTCATATTGAATTATGAGAGTTTGGAGTTTAGCACTTTTTACCTTGGTATCACCTTCATAGCTTTCAATGATTCTGTCCCATATTTCTTTTGTTGTGTTTAACTACATAAATTTGACAAATTTTGATTCTATCAGGCTTCCTAATAATGCATTGACAGCTTTGACATTGGTTTCATATGTCATATTTTCTGCTGCATCTGTGGGAACTACAGCTGGATATTGGTAACCTCCTTCCACGATTTCCCAAACGTCTGCTCCAAGGGACTAAAGATAGGATCTAGTCCTTGTCTTCCCATATATAAAATTATTCACATTGAAGAGTGTTGTATGATAGATGTTGTTTCATCTTGATTGCTCATCTTGGGAAATCTTCCTTCAAGCGATCAAGCTTCTTTTGAAGGACTCGATGTGATACCAATTGTTGGGAAAAATACTGAGAGGGGGCGTGAATTAGTATTTTAAAAACTCACAATAATAATTTTCTTTTCTGGAATGTATACGCGATTTTAGTGAACCCAACTAGTGTATGTATGTGACTATTGTAAAAGAAACTAGTGTATGCTTAGTAAACTTGTAAAACAACTAATTCTTTATCTATTAAACTTGAACCAGAATGTAAGAGATTTATCAGGCATTTGATAAACAATAAATAGGTGCAGTAAGAACAGAATAAAGTATCACACAAAAGAAATAAACATGAAGACTAGGATTTAAGGTGGAAACCCAATGTGGGAGAAAACCACCATTTTTGTTGTCTCAGACTTCAAACTTATTAATATCAAAAACTTCTCACATTCTTGTACTGGTGCAGACTCATACCAGTACGTAGACACCCACTTGCAGAAGGCTACAACCTTCACTCGTTCTCCAGTTCCTAGTGGAAGGGAGCTCCAACCCCCCTGATCTCATTACTAGCTACTAGTGGAAGGAAGATTATACTTCCTCACTGAAGGCTCCAACCCTCAGCAATATCCGTGGACCATGTTTCATAATTTTTCACACTAGATCCACCTACTTTAATACATCACAACTTATAGATCAACTGAATCAAACACCAACTTAATTCAATCAAAATAGTGAGATCACTATAACCAGAACACAGAATTGAACTCAGAATATTGCATCAACACATAGAGTCAACTACAACCCTGATCATTCATATGAAAAAATGTATATGCTACTTCACTTCAGGAAACCTACGTGTATACGTGCTTTTCTGTAGAGCAACCCATGTATAGATCTTAATATACTGAAGACTGAAAACTGGTAATTCTGAATTAGACACAGAGTTGACTATAGATATTTTGAAATATTTGGTTAGCTTACAGAACCCTCATACAATCAACAACATCAATACTATTTTCAACCAATCAACATGTAAACAAATTCAACTTCATCATTCAATCAATTCTAATTCATACATTATCACTCAACCCAGATCAACATGAGGACATCATTGACAAACATCAGAGAAACAACAACATTGATCAGTTTGATCAGTGATTTATGAACATAAATCCTTACTTTATATACGTGACTTTGAAGAAACGAACCCACATGTATATGTGAATTCACTGAGACCAACCTATGTATAGATCTGCAAATTTTGAACTACAATTGTGTAGCTCTTCAGAACTTCAGGAAGACCCAAATCATAATATTCAGAGATAAAAACACGCGTCAATAGTTAGATCTAGTCAATCCATGAGAAAATAATACAATGGAAATTCAATTTAGGTCTCATGATCCCAATCCATCATTTTATTCATCGGTGCATAATTATTTCAGATCTATGTGTCAACTATGGCCCTTACAATGCAAATATAATTCAGATTGAAGTATTCATCAAAAAATCCTTACACATGCACACTTAGCACTTTTATCTTCACCTCATATAATTTAGCCCTTCTCCAATACTATGGGTCAAAACTACACTAGTGTCAGTGGCAACCTTTGACAGGATCAATATCCATTGTCACGCTCTTTACTATGGGCCAATATGATGGTAAAGACCCCTGATATTTAGAATACCATGGTGCAAAAGCCATACGCAACTTTGTTTCACCAAAATAGCGTGTATACATGACTTCGCCTTGACTAACCCGCATATAGATCTTCACATATTCACTTGTATCAAACTTCTAATTATGATCTGTAAACGTAGGTCCCATCATTTTGTTATTATGTTCCATCACTCTGTCACCTCTGAACTGACCTGTGGATTCATCTAGTTACCATATATGTGTTCTGTTACAAGTGATTTTCCATCAAGGACAACACATGCATCATAATTCCAACATGATGCTAGTGATGGAAGATGACGAAACCCTGGTGTTAGCGCTTGAAATTTCACCTCAGGCTGAAAAAGGTAAACTCCAAAGCAACATCAAACCACTTAGCCTCGTAGCTAGCCCTACGGGGCAGGAGAGGGCTCTCTCCGGTCTATCTCGGAAAAGATCTTCAACGGGCATAGATAACCAATAAAGAACACTGATTTTAGGCTAGTAAATTGATATAAAAGGTTTGATTTGGGATTTTTAGGGTTTTGGTGGAAAATTGGGGAAAGGCAATTTTGGGTGCAGGGATTGGACACAGTTTTCGCAGGGGGTTGTTTGGGGCGAGGTAGGAGACTGTATTGATGCCTTTGAAAGATTTGGATGGATTAGAATGACTGGTGAGGAGCTAAGGATAGCAAGCAATCACCTTGAATTCTCCTTAAACAGCTAAAAACATGGATATTAAGCAAACTTAAAGGCAGAGCATAGCAACCATGAATTCTACCTTAACACTTCATTTGCCTAATTTGCAGAAGAAAAAGTAAGAAGATGATTCACATAACAAACTTACAAGTACAAAGAGAAACACACCATCAATACATGTAACCACAGGAATCCCAAAAAGGACTGCAAAACCCTGGTCTTTCTTCCTTTGCCAAAAATGCAGAGATACAATGAGTAATACCATAGAAGCTTTCTCCCTCAAGAGTCCAACCATGAAAATGACCAAGAAAGTACATAATATAGGCAAGCTAACATCTTTCCTTTCGTCTAGGGGTCGAGCTCACTATGCTAGGAGCTTTTTCAACCAATTCCAAACTGAGCACTGAAAACTAGGCAGTCAAAACAACTTGCCTCTATAAGCTAGGAAACCAATTCATTCATTTAATTTTTGCCTATCTCATGAATGAATCTTCTAGAAGAGATAAATAAGTGTCAAAGTATCATAAAATTACATCATTTACATCAAGGAGGATCAAAATCTACTCCAAAAAGTCAAACCTAGTCAAAACTGCGTTTTGCTGAGCTGTAGGTGAAAAATTGAGAAAATGTGCTGATGCGTAGTGCCCCAGTCCTGAACGCGTAGCGAGCATTTGAGCCAACTTTTGAGGCACTTCCCGGCATCCAAATGAGGCAAAAGTAGGCTTGTTGGAAAGGCCTGGATGTCTAATTTCCAACCCAAGTGGAATTTTTGAATTTGGTGGTCATTTGCCCCTCCAAAATTGCAATCTCCCAAGACTGCTTCCTGTGTGTCAAAAATGTGGCAGAAAGTCATTTTTTGCTTCTTTTTTTACCTTCTGGAGGCTCAAAACTTGGTGAAATTTCTTGGTAATTGCTGAGCAAGTGTATTTTTGCATGAAAAATCCAAAAATGCTGAGTTTTTGAGGAATGGACTTGCCCATCTTCAGGGTAGCGCGCAGCGCGCTCTGCGTTGGGGAAGAAAACCTGTTTTTTGCCCAAAAAATTCACAAATGACCAAAAATACTCAAAAAAAATTTGAAATTTGTGCAGAAGGTAAGTCATTTAGCACCATGCTCCTTCGAGGAAGCCTCAGCCAAGATGTGGAGGGGATCGGGCCTTTTTCTTGGTTTTAGTGCCTTGGCCAACCATCCTTTGAGTACCTTCATTTTTGCCTTATATACGTGCATTCGAGCCCAATAATGGTTTTTCATGTGTCGGAGCATATCTTTGTCCCTGTTCGTCTTGGCTATCAACTTTTCTAAATGAGTATTCACTTTGAAGACAGGATGGCTGAACTGTATATGTTGACTGTGCACACAATTGATTGTTGTTTAACTTTTTATGCAAATGTTGTTACCAAGGGGACATAAAGACAAGGGAATTGTTAGGGAAAGGGAAAAATGAGGGAATTAGGGGAAATGAAAATAATGAGGAATTTATGGAAGGGAAAAGACATAGGAAATTATGAAAGTGTAGGGTTTGGGGTGAAGTAGGTTTTAGGGCTAAGTAGGGTTTGGAATTTTATGGAGGAATTTTGTGGAATTTTATGGGGAATTTGAAAAGAAATGGTGATGGGTATGGGGGGAAAAAGGAGGATGAAAATGGGATAACCTTGGGCAGCATATCACTTTGAAAACCCTAGCAAACTTAGTCTTTCATTTTACACATCAACATTAGGGTTTTTGTTTGCAATTTCATGGCATATTTGTCATATTTCCTTTACATTCAATTTGCAAAAACTAACAAAACAACCATGAAAAGAGCTTACTTGTATGTTGCTTGAGCTGAGAGAGGTGTTTTTTGTGTTTGTTGCAAGTTATAGGGCGAAATACCCAACGCGTAGCGCCCTCTACCCAACGCGTAGCGCGCCCTCAATGCGTAGCGCCCTTGTAAATTTGCACTGCCAGAACCTCCCCAACGCGTAGCGCGCCCTTCCCAACGCGTAGCGCACCTCACCTGACATCCAAATTGAGCTCATGATAGCTCGTTGGAAAGGAATTTGAGTCTACTTTCCAACCCAAGTGGAATTTTTCAATTTGGAGTTCATTTGCCTTGTCAAAAATCAAATCTCCCAAGACTGGTCAAAATGTGCCAAATGAGGCTGCCTCAAGGCA
>APFE030464254.1:76440-130277 GCA_000404065.3 Pinus taeda | reverse complement strand
AAACACATTTTGCAGTACTTGCAGGGGACAGTGGATTATGGTCTGGACTACAGGCAGGGGGATGGAGTGAGATTGGCAAGTTATACTGATTCTGATTGGGCAGGTTGTGCTTCTGATAGGAAGAGCACTTCAAGCTGTTGTTTTGGGTTGGGTTCGGCAGTAGTGTCATGGTTCAGCCGGAAGCAGCAGTCAATAGCATTGAGTTCAGCGGAAGCAGAGTATATGGCAGACAATCTAGCTACTTGTGAGGCCATCTGGCTTCGCAAGATGTTGTTTGGCTTATTTGGTCAGTCGTTGAGACCTTCAGTGATTTACTGTGATAATCAAAGTTGCATTAAACTCACATAGAATCCAGTATTTCATGATAGGTCAAAGCATATCGGGATCAAATATCATTTCATCAGAGACTATGTTCAGAAGGGAGCTGTGAAGCTTGAGTATATTCCCACTGATGAGCAAGTTGCAGATATTCTTACCAAAGCCTTACCATGGGGCAAGCATGTCTACTTCAGAGAGAAGATGGGTGTGGTGAGGAACACCTTCCTCGGTAAGAGGGATTGTTGAAATTTGGTACCGGAGGACAGGTGGTTGCCTAAGACTTTGATCTTTGGCCTAGGGAAAAGTGTCCAAAAGAATTTAATTTTTCTCCTAAAGTGACTTTATAATTTTTATAAAGTCAAATCTAATTTAAAAGTGACTTTAAGTGATAAAGTTACTAAAGTCTAATTTTAAAGGTGACTTTTATAAAGTCAATGAAAAATTAGAAAGGAAAAGTGATTTGGAAATAAATGACTAAGTGGGTCTTTATTAAAGTGGGTGAATTAAAAAATAGAAAGTGAGATTTAAATGTGCATTTAATCTCAACCCTAGATCTCAATCTATTTCAGCCATTGGATTTAGGGATTCCCCAAAAGTCACTTAGGGTTAGATTAAAGGAGGGAAAGGAGGAAAAGGTCATCCATTCTTTCATGAGTAGATTGAGAGAAGGAGAGCAAGAGAGCAAGGGAGATTTCTGGACAGGGAGGATAAGGAGGCAGCAGCTTGGCACACATTCCAAGGCAGCATTTCAGCAAGTTCGTACAGCTGAGGGAGCACACAGTGAAAGGCGGATATTGGGCACGATTTTCTAGAAATCTGTACAGCAAGTGCACAGAAATCGAGGCGCAGAAATCCATACAGCAAGTGGTTGTACCTTGGCACGCATTTCTAGGCAAATCCGTATAGTTGTACTGTTGGTTTTTCGGCACAGAAATCGAGGAAAACCGTACAGCAGCATTTATGGCAGCTTACACACTTTTCTAGGCAGTCCATACAGCAGCATTTAAGGCGGAAATTTGGGCACAAAAATCGAAGAGGCCGTACAGCATTTATTGCTATTCTGTTTCATTGTTTGCAAGTTTTTCCAGTTGGCTGTGAGGCACGGAAAACGAGATAAGTTGTAAAAGTTTGCTTGCTGATTTTTTTGTTGAATATTTCTCTCACTGTAAAAAGCATTTTCCAGAAATAAGAAGGAGCTTCGAACTGGTTTTCCCCAAGAGTTGCAGGGGGTTTTTCCAGGGTCACCTTGACCAAAACTCAGTGTGTTTAAATGTGTTGAATGACTGTTTGCATGTGCTGATTTTTATTTCTGCATTTTCCAGCATTCTGTAAAATTTCCAGAATTTGTGTTTTCAGCAAAATTTATTTTCCAGTTGTTGAATGTATGGATATGAGAAAGGGCATTTAATTATTTTGAAGAAATAAGGTGAAACTGAAAACCGGGGTGGGAAATGAGAAATTTTTACAGTTCAAGACCTAGGGTTTTGAACTTTTCGGTGAAAAAAAGTGTTCACAAGGTCAAGACCAAAGAGACAAGGTTTCTTGCAATGATAATCAACTATTCCAAGGCTCATGAAACCCTCAAAAAATTCCTCAAGTGAGAAGCAACTAAGGTTTCTTTCTTATGGCAACACCTAAGGCAAGAGATTTTATGGATGAAATTTGAGTGAATGCCCACCAAAATGATAGGTCATGTAGTCAAGACCTACCTCTTGATATTTAGGCTCTCAAACTAAATTGCACGATACAGAAAAACGGGTGTGAGTTTCCGAAACGAATACGGGTATGAAACATGACCCCCCCCCCAAATTTTGGAAACAAAAAAATGCAATAGTATTATATATATATAGTATATAGAATATAGATATAGATATATATATATGTTAGGATATTTAAGAAACGTTATGTGCAATCATAAATCATACATGATGCATTATGATTACATTGTCCAATGTCATTGCATAAACTATAAGTCTATCAATTATACATGATGATGAAACCATTGCTCTCTTCCTCTTTTCTCCTTTCTAAAATCACCCCTTTCCAAGTGAAATGACTTGCTCAATTCGTGTGATGAGGGAATGAGGTGAGAGTCTTTTTATAACTTGCGAGAAACATCTAGAAACATCCACAAATTAATTTAATCACAAACTAAAAAGTAAAAAAAAAAAACACTTTTTTGAGCGAAAACACATTTCAAGTCGTATGGCCCACATTTCCACCTCAAGAAATGCATCTGTATGGCCTGAAACTGGGATGAAACACCCCCTAGCCCACATTTCCTGCAACATAGCTCTCAAACCACCAAAAAGCCTCCTCCCTAAAATTTTGCTCCGAGACCTAGTTTTTCTTCGTAGCCTTAAAAGGACAGAATTTGAGAAGAGAAATTTATGGAAAAAAATTTAAGGTTGATCACCAAGTGATAGGACCGATGCTTGTGCTATGGGGATATGGAGTCTAGGGTCATCTTTCATGGGCACTTGCATGGTCATCTTTCCCACAACGCCACCAACCTCAGTATCTAACTCAACTTCTTTGCCCTTGGATTTGTGTTTGGTTTCCTTTTGGGAAGGGGCTTTCTCTTGAGAGGGGGTTTCCTTTGAGCTTTCCAAAAGTTGCTTATCATTCTTCCTTGAGTATTGCAATCCTTTAAACCTCCCGCTATTGTCTGCTGCTAGGACTTCCACCTTTGGCTCATCTTAATACTTGACTTGGACTAATTGTGGATGAATATAAGTGTAGGCTAGTAATATGTTGAATGGGCTAGCTTGATCTACATTATTCAATTGCTCAGCCTCCTCCTCACCTTCACATTCTTCTTGTGAATCTTCTTCTTCCTTAGAAATTTGACTGCAGGATTCTCCTTTTCCTACCATGTTGGTCGGGGCAAGGGTGTTTGGAACATTTTGTTGAACAACACATTTTCCTTTGTCAGAGTTCTTGGGAAAAGATTTGTCTTTATTGAATTGATTCCTTGGAAGATATCTATCCCTTCTTTCCTTCTCAAGGGAGGTCAGCTAGTTCACTTGATCAACAAAGATATCATTGAGCTTCTTTGCTAAAGTTGTGACCACCTCTTCCATATCAAGGTCAACATCGCTCTTGGCAGCTTGGAGCTTAGCACTAGGATAATTGAATATATTGATATTGGCAGAATTAATATTTCGTTGTACCATTATGACAATATTCTTTGCTTGTTCCAAAGTGGCAGGCATTTTATCCTTTAAAACATATGTGAAATGCCCACGAAGACCCTGGATAAACCTTTCTAAGACAATGTCATCAGATCTCTTCGAAGTGTTTGTCAAATCTCGGATATAGTCCCTGATGCTTTCATTATCTATCTTAATTGTTTGGAGAAACTTGCCAAGAGCCATACCTCCATCTAAATGGTTGGCCCATATTTTCCTAAAGACATCTTCAAATTGATCAAAGTTGGTGATGCTTCCACGATGTAGCAACAAATACCAATCCCTAACATTTCCCTCAAATGTTAAAGCAAACAACATCATAACAACATCTTCATCTTCACCAATCTTCTTAGGACAAATTGCCCAAATAAAATTGTCCACATGCTTCTCGGCACTAATAATACCACACCCATCAAACTTAGGAAACCACTCATGGTGTTTATTAGGCAATTGATTGTGAAATTTTCTAAATAGAAATCCAACTGCAGTGATTAATATTATTTCTTCTACTTATTAACTCATAAATAAGTTATTCACAGTGTTCTTACGGCAAATATCGAAATAAATTCTACTACAGCCCTCACAATTAAAACACTGTGAAAAGTAAATGCAAAGAAATATACTCGCACAAATACAATCACAAAGATAGATATTTTGGACAATTGTCCCCAAAAAAACCCAATGTGGGAAAACCGGTGCAACAGATAAGGGTTTCTATATTATTCTTCAGCAAAATCTCATGTACAAATTACAACCAATAGAACAGGAGTAAGAAAATTTACAGATGCTTCCTAACAAATCTCTAATCCAAGAGAAGTACTCCTCTTCCCTCTGAGTCATTTTGCGTCCCTCTGCGTCACTTTTGCCACGTTGGCCCAGCGTCAAACTGCCCGCAGTCCCAGCGTCAACCTGCATCTTTCTACGTCACAGCTTCTGCGTTGTCTCTCCTTGCTCTACGTCTTCTTGCCTTGCACTCTCGACTGATGTTGATGCCCTCTCTTTCTTTCTCACCTGCAACTCTCCCTCTAATTCGATTTTCTCTTGCCGAACTTCAACCAGTGAGAAAATCGATCTTACTCGACTAACTGAGTATCTGCCTCTAGTGTATTCTCCAAGTGCCCATCAAGCCTCCTCTTATAATCCTCTTGTTGATCATTCAACGGCCCAGAATAGATCCTAATCAATGGCTAGGATCATATTGACTTGATCTCCGCCTTGTTCTAGAAGTTTCACCCAGAGTTTAGATTAATACCCATTAATTATTTTAATTTCCTAAGCTTAAACTTAGGGTCCCATTAAACATAATTAATTATTTTAATAAAACTATCTCCGAGTGGAATTTCCCAAAATGATTCTTGGGTATTGGAGAATGCATGTGCCTAAGCTTCCCTACAAAATTTGAGACTTAGAACACATCCGATGCTACCAGAAATTAATACTCCCTCTTAGCGAGGAATGTGTTCTAGTAATGCAACCCTCTTAAGCATTACCATGTTCTGTAACATCTCCCTTTGCGCTTGTTGATCTCTGACATCCTGCCCACCAAATACTGCACAAATGATGCATTTGTACTGCCGCTGACCTTGCCACTTGTCAACACTGCATCCGTACTGCAACTCCCTTTGCCACTATAACTAAGAAATCACTTGCTTCTGCTACTGAAACATATTCTCTACTATACCCATCTACTCTCTGAACTGAATGAACTTAGCTCTTCCTAGAGTCTTGTGAGTATGTCTGGTACCTGATCTCCTGTGGGGACATATTGTAGCTATATTGCCCCACGTTGAACATAGTCTCTGATAAAGCGACATCTGATATTAATGTGTTTCAACTGATCATGGAATACTGGATTCTCAGAGAGTTTGATACAACTATGATTATCACATTAAACCTTGGTCGCGTCCATCCTTTTTCTGAAAAATCTCACAAGCAATTTTCTAAGCCATATAGCTTCGCACGTAGTTGTGTTGGCTGCCATATATTCTGCTTCTACAAAGCTCAGAGCTACCGATTTTTGCTTCCTGTTGCACCAAGATATCATCCCTGATCCAACACTGAAGAAGTACCCCGAGGTACTTTTGCAGTCTACTAAACTACTTGCCCAATCTGCATCTGTGAACCATTCAATCTAACGTCCTCCCCTTGGGAACACTTCAACCCATATCCGACTATTCCATGCACATACCTAAGAATGTGTCTCGTTGTCGCCCAATGCACCCTTTTTGGTTCCACCATGAACTGACTAAGAGTGTTGACAGCAAACCAAATGTCTGGCCTAGTGTTGACCAGATACACGAGTGGCCCCATGAGTTGTTTGTACAAGGTGGGGTCCACTTCCTTGTCTCCTAATGCATCTATTTTCTTCCAGTTGGTGATCATGGGAGTAGCCATGGGTTGGCAATCTTGCATTCTGAATCTCTTCAAAATCTCTGTAGCATATCTTCCTTGCCTAAGGAAGATCTCCCCATTCTTCCACCAAACTTCCAACCCCAGAAAATAATGCATCAACCCCATGTCCTTCATGTCGAATTCAGCTTCAAGATTCTTCTTGCAATCCTGTATCAGCCTAGATGACCTTGTTAAGAATAAGTCATCCACATATAAAACCAGAATAAGAGGTTCATTCTCTACCATCAAATAGTAGAGATTGGGATCAGCATCACTTTTGACAAATCCCAACTGCTGCATGTAACTATCAATCTGACCATACCATGCTCTGGGTGCCTGCTTGAGCCCATACATGTTGAGCATGCACTGGTGTTTATTTTCAGTCTTTACTTTGTAAATAACTTGTTAAAGAAAAATAACAAGTAGGAATAAATCAGAAAAAATGCATGAAGAGTTTCTAAACTAAGTAAAATTAGAAACTTCAACATGGTATTAAAGCGTGATTGAAAATCACAGGAGGACTAAAAGACATCAGTGGAGCGGAGCAATAGCAACAGAAAACAGTTGTCTCGAGGTGACAAAAGTTGTTTCTAGCAACGCAGAGCCAACCAGAGCCACGCGGAAGAAGCTGGGAGTTGCGCAGAGCCTCAGAGAGGCCAGTGTTGTTGACATAGAGGGCCACAGGGCTGACGCAAGGCATCCCAGGGATGACGCAGACCCATCTGGGGTGGCACGGAGCAAGCGTGAGACAGAGAGGGGCTGACGCAGTCCAGATTGGGCAGACGCTAGGGTTGTAGAGCAGTTTTGTGCTGAGGAGCTGCGGAAGGATTTTTTGAGGTTTCAGCCATGAGATTTCTCTCAAATTGTGAGGTATAGTTGCTAAGGAAATTCTCTGTTGGGTAGGTCAGTTTCGGCACCCAGATTGTACTCTGATATTGCTTAATAAGAAAACCCTCAGATAGCTGCATCAGTTTTCCCACATTGGGTTTTTCCGGGGACATTGGTCCAAAAATAATGGTGTCATGTGGTGTGTTTGTTTTTGTTTGTTTTAGTTGTTGATCTATAATATGTTGAGCATGCACTGGTGCTTATTTTCAGTGTTTACTTTGTAAATAACTTGTTAAAGAAAAAATAACAAGTAGGTAGGAATAAATCAGAAAAGTGCATGAAGGGTTTTTAAACTAAGTAAACTTAGAAACTTCAACAATACAAGGCTTTCTTTAATCTGCAAACATGAGTTCTCTTCTCATGAATTTCAAAGCCTTCAAGCTGTTCTATATACACCTCCTCTTCTATCACCCTGTTCAAGAATGTTGTCTTGACATCCATCTGGTGAATCTCCCATCCCATTTGAGTTGCTATGGATATAACGGATCTGATAGAGGTGTAACGGGCAAATAGGGCGAAGGTCCCTTCAGAGTCTATTCCTTCTTTCTGAGTGTACCCCTTTGCCACAAACCTAGCCTTGTACTTTTCTATACTACCATCTGCAACATACTTGATCTTGTAGATCCATCTTGATCCTACAACTGATCTATCCTCTGGTCTCGGTGCTACTTCCTAGACATCATTCGTCATGATAGAGTTGTACTCTTCTACCATGGCATCCACCCAAACTTGGTGTTGAACGGCTTCCTAAAAGGTGGAGGGTTCTTCAACCCGAGCTACCAATGCCTAGTATTTGTCAGGTTGTCTACACTGCCTTTTCTCTGTTCTAGGAGCTCCAACAAACTCCTTTGCGTCCCTCAGTGTCTGTCGTACTTCTCTGTTGGTTCTACCACTGGTGGTGGGAGGCTCAATCAACTACTCCTCCTGATTCTATTGTTCCATCTACCGAGAACTATCTGGATTTCCTCCTTCTGAAGAAATACTAGTACTGGTCACTGTATTCGATCCAGGTGTCTGTCCTCCTGCATGTCCTCCTTGTTGCCCCTGCTGCTCCTGAACTAGTGGAACATCTACTGACTAACCTTCTGCTAGCATCTCTCGAGATTTCCTGAAAGCTCTATCCGTCATGAACTTTGCATCCCATCTCACTACAATCTTCCTGCTGCTAGGAATGTAAATTTTGTATGCCTTTGAGGTCTCACTATATCCTACGAGATACCCCTTTTCTATAGTTGGATCCAGTTTACTGCACTTCTCGTCTAGAATGTGACAATATGCCACGCTTTTGAATATCCTGAGATGACTGACTTTCGGCTTCTTCCCTGTGAAGACTCCCTCGGGCGTTTTCTTCCCCAATGCTTTATGAGGAGCTCTATTATGGATATACACTGATGTGTTGCAAGCTTCTGCCCATAGAAACTTAAGTAGATCCTGATCATACAACATAGCTTTGGCTGCCCTAACCATAGTTCTATTTTTCCGCTCTGCTACTCCATTCTGCTCTGGATTATATGGAGTTGTCCACTCTCTTTTGATGCCCTCCTTTGGCAAAAATCTGTGAAGTCTTTGTCTATATATTCTCCACCATTATCTGAATGCAATACCTTTATCTTTTTTCCTGTCATATTTTCAATGAGAGCCTTAAACTCTCTGAATCAATCAAAGACCTCATCCTTGGTCTTTAAGAAATAGATCTAGGTTTTTTTAGAGTGATCATCAATGAAAGTGACGAAGTATTCGCCACCACTAAGAGCTCTTGTGAACATTGGACCACAGATCGCTGAGTGTATCAATCCTAATACACATTCTTCTCTATTGTTACTTCTAGAGAAACTACTTTAACGTACTTCCCTAGCATGCATCTTCGACATAAGTCATCATGCTCACTACGAAGAGTTGGTACTCTTGTAACAGTCTCTTTGAGCATCCTCAGTGCTCCATGGTGTAAGTGTTCCATTTGCCTGTGCCATAATTCATTTCATTCCTTTTCACCATTACAGTTGTTGTCTATCAATGCCATTGGAGACTCAAGCTGCAACCTATATAATTTGTTGCTTCGAGTCCCAATTTGTCTCTTCCTCTTCCAGCTTGGATGCTTGGCGTATACTTTCTTTCTTATGAAGTATACATCGTATCCCTTTTCCTATAACTGGGACATTGAAATCAAATTCATTCCTAATCCTGGCACATGCAGAACATTGGTGGCTCAGATGCCGGTCCCTGCTTCCGTCTGAAATGCTATGGTGCCTCTCTATACTGGAGTACATTTCATTCTATTTCCCATAGTAATTTGGAAGTCCATTTGTTCTTCTTGATAGCTTGAGAAATGTTCTTGTACTCTAGTCATATGAGGTAAAGCCCCGCTATCAATGTACCAAACATCTGCTGACGCTGAATTTGCCAGGCATGCAAATTCTTCTTCTAATCTGGTAGATAATTCTGAGACACTTTGAGTATCCATCTTTGTGCTATTTTCAACCGATTTCTGACGCTACCCTGCCCCAACAACAGTTGCAAGAAATATTGCTTCCCACCTGAGAAACCCTTCTTTGTTGAATCCTCTATTGCGTTATTCCTTCTGCCACTGACAGATTTCGATCAGGAAACCTTACCTCTCTGTCAACTCACTCAGAGAGAGTTTTACCACGAAAATCTAGTCTTCCTGGCTTGAACTGCGCAAACCCCTTGGGGATTCGAATTACTGTCCCTGCAGGAATTTCGAATTCCTTTCTTCCTTCAATGTTGGGTCTTCCGGTTCTTTTCTTCTTGCTTTACCTCTCCTCTGATACCATGTGAATATTTCTAAATAGAAATCCAACTGCAGTGATTAATATTATTTCTTCTACTTATTAACTTAGAAATAAGTTATTCACAGTGTTCTTATGGAAAATATCGAAATAAATTATATTGCAGCCCTCACAATTAAAATACTGCAGAAAGTAAATGCAAAGAAATATACTGGCACAAATACAATCACAAAGACGGATATTTTGGACAATTTTCCCCAGAAAAACCCAATGTGGGAAAGTCGGTGCAATAGATGAGGGTTTGTATATTATTCTTCAGCAAAATCTCATGTACAAATTACAACTAGCAGAATAGAAGTGAGAAAATTTTCAGACGCTTCCTGACAAATCTCTAATCCAAGAGAAGTACTCTTCTTCCCTCTGAGTCCTACGTCACTTTTCCCACACTGGCCTAGCGTCAAACTGCCCATGTAGTCCCAACGTCAACCTGCCTCTGCGTTGCCTCTTTCTGCGTCACATCTTTTGCGTTGTCTCTCCCTGCTCTACGTCTTCTTGCCTTGCACTCCCGACTGATGTCAATGCCCTCTCTTTCTTTCTCACCTGCAACTCTCCCTCTGATTCAATTTTCTCTTGCCGAACTTCGACTAGTGAAAAAATCAATCTTACTCGATTAACTGAGTATCTACCTCTGGTGTATTCTCCATGTGCCCATCAAGCCTCCTCTTATAATCCTCTTGTTGATCATTCAACGACCTAGATTAGATCCTAATCAATGGCTAGGATCATATTGACTTGATCTCCGCTTTCTTCTAGAAGTTTCACCCACAGTTTAGATTAATACCCTAGGCCCAAGGCCTTGAAGATCAACTTGCCCAAGTAACCCAAAATTTCTCCAATGATCTTGCACTTGAAAATACAAGTTTTTGAGCAAATTTCTCCTGCAAAACCACCAAGGAACCAGTCTTGCAAATTTTAGAGATGGAACAAGGGTAAGCTAGGGAAAAATAGGCCAAGGAAGGCCAACATTAGGCCTACCAAGGCTAGCATTGGGGCCTAAGGAGGTTAGAAAGAAAGATTAGGAGCCAAAGAGAAAGGAAAAGGCCAAAAAGAGGTAACGCTGGAGGCAAAAGGCCCTTGAAAGCTAAACGTTGGGGTTTTAAGGGTAGACAGCTAGGGTTTAGGGGCTAAAGAGCCCACGGTTGGCCCTAGAGCAGCCGTTAGGGTCAATGGAAGGTAGCCATGTTGCCTAGGGCCCACGGTTAGGCCCTAAAAGGGCATAAAAGATGATGCAGAGGCTAAGGAAGGCTGATGTAGAACAAGGAAGGGAGACATTGTCCCTGGGAGGGCTAGATCTTAGGGTCGGGAGGCTTGAAAAGTGAAACCCTTGCTTCAAAAAAAAAAAAATCTCTTTTAGATCTAAATTTTGCTGCAAAATCTCCAATGGGTAGCCCTGTAAAATTTTCTAGAGACTAGATCTTACCCTCAAGGGCCTAGATCTAGCTCACTTCAGCTTGATCTCTTGATTCAACCTCTAAAAATGAAAATAAAAAACCCAAACTCCAAATATATACAAAACTTCTTAAAACTTGGGTATCAAATTCTTAGCAGGTATTGTCATTCACATTGAGCATTATCAAAGGCACTAGTCTTGCATCTGCTTCATTGAACTTAGTTGTACTTATCTTAAATATCCATTGCTCATAAACTCTCACACCTTCTTTAATTAATAATCAAGTTACACTAATAATAATTTCCTTAATCTCCTAGACTTGTTGATCCAACAAGTTTCCCTTTTCCATCTACCCTTAGGGACTATCCCCCTTAGCTTTTCTAGGAGAGAGTTTAAACGGAGTGAGTAGGGATCAAAGTGACAGCTCCTACTCTGAGCGTTGCGCCTTAGGTGTACACGTTAGGCGACAACAAGTCCCAAATAAAATGCTCCTCCACTAGCACTTTTGTGATCATCAACATTACCTACCCAGTCTACATCGATGTAAGCATGAAGTGCAAAATCTATGTTTGTAGGATACCATAGTCCAAGTCTTGAGTTCCTTGCAGATACTTGAAAATCCTCTTCACTGCTTTGAGATGTGTTTCCTTAGGATTTGCTTTGAATTGTCCAACTATGCCAATTGCATGCATAATGTTTGGTCTTGTACCAATGAGATAAATCAAGCTGCCAATCACAGATCTGTATTCAGGTTGATTAAATTCAGGGGAGCCATCATTTTGGCTGAGATTGCATCCTGTTACCATTGGTGTGCATACAAGTTTGCAGTCTTCGAGTCCACATTTCTTCATAATCTGCTTGAGATACTTGGTTTGAGAAAGGAAGATGCCATCCTTAGTTTGATGAACCTAAAGACCAAGAAAGTATGTTAGTTCATCAAGTAAAGACATTTCAAATTCTTGTTGCATGGCTAAAGCAAACCCTTGACTCATAGATTCAACATTGCTACCAAACATGATGTCATCAACATAAACCACTACTACCAAAAATTTGTCTTTGTCATATTTGATATATAGATTGCTATCTGCAGATCCTTTCTTGAATCCCTAATGCTAAAGATACATGTCAAGACGATAATACCATGCACGAGGAGCACGTTTTAATTTTTAACCCATATACTGCCTTCTTAAGTTTGCAAACAATATTTTTATCATTGCCAAGTATGAATCCTTCAAGTTGTTCAATATAAACTTCTTCTTCTAGGTCCCCATTTAAAAATTCATATTTAACATCTATTTGATATACCTTGAAGTTACAAAAGCTGCAAAATGCAAGAAACATTCTTATGGCTTCAAGTCTAGCTATAGGTGCAAATGTTTCTTCAAAATCTATTCCTTCTTGTTGAGCATAGCCTTTGGATACAAGTCTTGCTTTGTTCCAGATTACTTCTCCATTTTCATTCAGTTTGTTTTTAAATACCCATTTTGTCTCAATTACATTTCTATTATGAGGCCTTCATACAAGCTCCCATATATGATTTTTTTCTATTTGATCAAAGTTCTTCATTCATTGCCTTAACCCAACATTCATCTTTACTTGCTTGATTCACATTTTGAGATTCACTTGTGGATAGTAAGGCTAAGTGACTAGATGATCAAATAAGTGTTCTTCTAGTTTGTACTCTAGCTTCTTTATCACATAGAATTTGAGAACTCGACCCTCCTGTAGCTGACTCTCTGGAATCGGAAAACTTACTCTGGACACACTGAATCTGCCCCTCACTGTCTTTGTGTCCCCTCTTTGGCTCGAAATTCTCTTTGTAAATCACAGCAGCAGGGAAACTCTACCTCTGCCAAGGAATTTGCTCTCTAAGTATGTTCTCCATCAACCCCATCGATCTCCTCTTATAATCTCCAGTTGAGACTTCAACGACCAACATTAAATCTTAATCAATGGTTGAGATTATCTCTAAGTCGATCCATGTGAGTTTCTAGAGAATTCTCACCTTTCTCAATTAATTCCTATTATTTAACTAGTTTTACTAAGTTAGACTTAGGAAAAATTTAAATGATAGTCAATTAATTTAATTGAGGTATCTCTAGGTGGAATTTCCAGAAACGATTTCTGGGTTTTGGAGATATCCTGTGTTTTAGCCTCTCCACCAAATTTGAGACTAGAACACCATCTGATTCCACAAAAACTAGAAGACTAGGGTTGAGGATTAACACACTAGTTAAGGTAAGGGAAGAAGACTATTGTCAAAACCCTTCCTCCTTCCAAGTCACCCAATAATCCATACCTAAGTGTGCCGAAGAAAAACAAGCACAAGCACCTAATTGCATAATGGAAAATCATACCTTTAGGATTGGATTGCCCACCTTCAAACTTATGATCTCGACAGATGGGCGAGGGGACATATGACTGGCTTAGGGAGAGACGATATCTAGCACAATATCAGCTATACTGGTGGCTATCAGGGTTGGTTATCAACTGAAGACAAATCTAGACGAAATTTCTCCTATGGGGTCACCCACTGGTGGTGGGTAACATCTGGCTCCAACTAGGACATGAGCTCTCTATGGAGTGCACGAACCATGTACTCGAACGGGTAGGTCACGAGAACACCAGCAATCCTCTGGGACCGCAGACTCGTTATCCTACACATCACAAACAAAGATTGGAAGCATCTGTCCTAGGCATACTTTGATCACCCATGTTTTCATCAAATAATAATAAAACCATACAAGAAATAAAACCTACTCTAAATGCACGTCTAATCTAAATGCATCTATTCTAACATGAGAACATGATATGATAATGTTAGCTATGCAAAATCAATATGCAATGCATCCTACTCTAACATGCATATTACATTATGCAACTACTAAGTGTAATCATAGAGCCAAAGTACCCCACATATTATAAGATCAATATCCTTCTTCATATCCTTATGATCAATCATAAGATAAACCCGACAGTAAGCATGAAAATCATGACCCTCATTTGCTAGGTCACAAGGGTGGGAGGTGGGAAAATAAGATGACCATGAATCATGGAGACGGGCCATGGGAAAAGGAAAAGAACACGAATCAAGCCAGACCCATCGGGCCATTCCCTCAACTCTAAATATGTAAAAGTCAGTGATCAAATCCAACAATCTTATCTTAAAATCTTCTTGCTTGATGTTCCTAGGCTCATATTGGAAAGGGTGGGGAAAAGAAGAATCACAACAACAAGGTATCTCCCTGCTAGAATCATACTAAAAAGGGCCTATATGCCCAGCAGCCTTCTTCCCATCAGTAACTATAGCATATCGTGGGAAAAACCACAACTCCCCTCCCCTAAGCAGAGAGATCAACTCCTCCTTCAAGCTAGGGAAATGAGCCTTGAGGGCATCCACTTCTCGGTTATCATCATCAATGACACGTTGAGGGGCTATGTTGCTTGAACATGAAGAACCACCCCTTTTCAAAAACATCATAGGGAGAAGGATCCTCCTCAATCCTATTGGTTATTAAATTCTTCCTCAATGACAACATCCCCTTTAATAAGATTGGCATCATTTTGAAACATAAAGAAGAAACCCTTTGATTCATCAAGATAGGCTTCATGACTTAGTGTCTCTGGGGGTTCCTTTTATTGGTCAACATTGCCTTCCAAAAGGGGCAAATCATTCTCTTCTCCTTGATCATCATATTCCATTCCCTAACCTGCAGACCAACATTCATCCATTTAATCTTCATTGACTTTACTATCATGCTCTTTGGCATTGGTATCCTTGGGAATTCTTCATTACTTATTTCATGTTGGCTAGGCAGGCAAAGCTCCTCTTTCTCTTGAACGATATCACCCAGTGTTTACTAAATAGTTTTGGTAATAACTTTCTAGGAGAAGGGTGTCTGTAGGATTCTCTTCATATTCACGTTTCATTCTCATAGAGCCTTCCTCCTTGCTCACAAAAATGGAATAGGAGATCCATGGCTTCACATTCTTTTATTAGTTGCCCACAGGAATTCTTATATTCATCCATTCTCTCCTGCAACATTCAAAGGCTTTCGGGATCCAAAATCTCGTCATTATCCTAGGAAGAGACACTTTCTATCTCATAACACTTTTCTTCAGTATGGTCCTTGGGATCCTCATGAATGACCTCATCTTGATTAAAGAGAGGATCCCATTCTTCCGCTTTGTCCTCATCATGTTCACTAAAAGCTTTCTCAAACATTATGTCCATGGTTTGACATGCATCTTCAATAGTTTGAGACCCTATTGTCACTTACTGCAAAATTGTTCGAATGGTGCCAAATGATGTCAAAAGAGTGCAAAAGAGCAAAGAATTTTGCAGTCATCTTCCAAGCCGCAAAAGGACTCAAAGCCTACATTGGACCCTCTCCATTGGAAAGTGTTCTAAACAAGCTTTCCAATGATATGTGGAAGTCCAAAAACGGACTCCTGGATCAAAACATATGGTTTGCCGAAGTTTCAAGGGTTGAAGCCTTAGGAAAGAAGGAATATCGGAGATCGCAAATCAGAGGTCCAAATATATCGGCGATCGCATATCGGAGGTCAAGCATATCAGTGCATGGCATATCAAAGCATCAACACATCAGAAGGTCTGCCAATCGAAGAATCAGAACTTCTTAAGGTGACAACCTTTAAAAAGTTGCGATGTGCATAATGTGTCGATAATGTTAAAAACCGTCGAGGAACGCCGATAAAGAATAACAAAGGATTTCATCACAAAACCAAAGGTGTACAGGCCCTTTTCTCTCTCCTCTAGCAGGACACATGGCAGCATATGACTAGTTCCGATAAGCTACACGTGGTAGCATATGATTAGTTTCGATAAAGCTACAGGGGCATCTGATGTCAGCATAACGTGGCAATACGATAGGACACGTGGCAGACAGTATTGGCATTTTGAGGGGGCTAAGGGGGCAAATCTGGGTGACACATGGCACCACTCACGAGGTGCCACATAGAGTGATGATGTCATATTGAAGGTCGGCATATCGAAGGTTGAGGATTTCAACTCTTTATAACAGCTGGCAATTGGAAACTTCCGATAAGGGGGCTCTCATATTGGGCTAGCACATGGTCAAGAAGAACTTAAAGAACCAAGGGTGCTAAACACTTAACAAAGGAAAAATGGTCCACGACAGGAGCAAAACGCCCTAGCACCTTAATGCTAAGCGGCAAGTCACAGGCAATGGTCCTAAGATGAGAATCACCCTGAGGGCTAAGTAGAAGGGGCTCGACATATTGAAGAATTAGAATATCGGAACACGGCGCCACAGTGGAGTAATAATGTGGAATTTCTCAATTTCTCCAATAGCACAGTAAAGAGAGTTAAAGGCTATGGGTCAGTGGCTGCGAGAATTGAATGCAGGAACAGAGGAGTTGGTCTCAGGAGTAATGGCAATTGTCAAAGATCGTTGGGTCAAGGCAGCAAGGACCGTGATCTTTAAGAAAGAGTGTTGGGTCTGCCTTGAGGTGAGACAAGCCATCTTTGTGCTCCGATGCACGTCTTCAGTGAGTTAAATGGAGGTATGGGACTCATGAAGCAGTGTGCAGGTCACCTGAGAATTAATTTCTTAGCATGCAGCTCCACGCATTCAGACAATGAAGGACTGCAAGGTTGATCTTTGTTTCTGCACTGTGACAAGAAACCAACAAGTGATCGCTCCCATCTCTACAAAGTGGGGAATTCAAGCAGTTAAGGTGAAAATGACAGGTGAACCGTCCGAGTAACTGAGGAGGAACATCATGGCAAAGACGTGTCCTGATTAGAGGCAATCACCAGAATGGCGTGGAGATACTTTCCTTAACCATAATTTAGTTTTTCTTATTTCTATTATTCTGTGATTTTTGCATTTTCAAGAAAGGAATCAAATCCTTTGTAATGATTTGGGTAGCAGAACCTTCGCACACCGAGACAGCTAGTCGATCAGACAGTTGGAGCTTGACTAAGATATTTTGTAACCGTTTTTCAGGCTCCCCCTCTCCTTATAAAAAGAGGGAAGAAACACTTCAAGCAGGTTCAGGATTTTTGGGAAAGAACTCTTGGAAAGGACCTTTTCCTAGTTTCATGAAAGCAATTTAATGAATCTCGATGTATATGCGTTTCTCAGAAAATTAATGCGAGATTTTTTGTGATTCCAACTATTGGATTACAGTATATTCATCTCCCTTTGTTTTTCCTTATATGTTAAATATTCTTCTCAGATTTCATGTCATGTAGCTACTAGATATAATTCTCATTAGATGCAGATTCACTTCGATCAAGTTATTGATGGAAAATGCTTATATTGATGTGGAAATTAAGTCTTTAAAAAGCACTCCATGTATCTTAGCATTCCATAAACATTTTTTTTCTCTCGTTTCTCTCTAAATCCAGACATATAGAATTCTTAAATTTTAAGCTATGTGTGATGGATTTCTCCTCTACTATCTTCTACAATTACATCTATCTTAACAACTAATTTGTTGCAAGCTCTCAATTTGATTTGGCCACCACTGATGGAAGATCATTTCCTGTGTATTCATGTGTGCGTGTGTGGGTTCATACATTGTATCTTTATGAATTGTTCTAAATCAATCCTATTTGAATTACTTGCAAAAAACTATGGTGCTACAAGTCCTTAAGACAAATTTGACAACACTAATTAAGATGTCCTAGGCACTGGTCTCCTATCAACCCAGAGGCTGTCTCTAGGAGTGACAATAGACCCTTTATGCAATAAGAAACACACGAGTAACATAAAGAAAGAGGAGATGCTCTTAGGTTTGCATGATCTAAGCCAGTCAGTATCCAGAAAAATAGACAATACAAACAATTCCATTATGTCATGAAGTTTAGTTATATTGTGTCTTGAAATATACCTTATGAAATTTATTACATGATTGGCTGCGGAAATAAGATCCCCTTCGAAAGTTGGCAAATCCCTTGTCTTTGAATCCTGGATATTGTGGGATACATGGTATATCTAAGGCGGGATAATTCTTGATCCACATGTTGTTGGTTTCTGTATGCCAATGATAAGGGAGTTGCCATGGTGAATGAAAATTCCCTTAAAGATTACTTTCTTCACCCTACACGCATTGAAATTTGAAGCTCAATGAAGAACAAGGGATTCGTTCTTCCAATGGAGTCGCCAGAAGAGGGTCAATATTGTCGTTGAAAGGATCAGCGCTTCAAGTATCAGAACAAGGAGGTAAACTTGCTTCCTCCTAGGCAACGACGCCAAAAATCTTGCCACACAATCTAGCAGGGGTCCTAGGAGGGGTACCTAAGGGACAACTACTAGACCAAATGATAACAATGGAACAAAGACCCATTGTCAACTCAATCAGCATTCCCTGCTCTTTACGAACTTTCACCGATTGGAGGAGTCTCGGTATAAAGGAAATCGCTTGTAATCGTAGGATCAAGGACTGAGCGTGATGTGATTTCCAAGGCCCATTCAAAGGAGAGGTTCAATTAGGGATCAATGCTTCAAGGCAAGCTAGAAAGGCTCTCCAAGAAAGACCTGTAAGGAAGACCTAAACCTAGGATCGAGGATATTCAATGATGATGAGTATATCTAGAATCAAACCTTCCAAGGCTAAGCAAGACTTCTCTAGGAACTTTGCAAGATGAATCCTCATCAAAATATGTTAGGTTTTGTTACCGCTCAAACTAGACGGAGACCTAAAGAGAAAATGTTAGACCAAGGGCAATAAATGGAGACTTAGCCCACTGTCACCTCAACTAAAACCTAAGGCTCCCTACTATTTACGGACTTTCACCGATGGGAGGAGACTCGGCATATTATGGAGTCACCAATGAAGGATAAATCAATAAGTGGATGTGGAGTTACCCAAATGATCCCTTTCCAGAAGAGATTGAAGGATAGAGCTTGATTGCTTTCTAAGCAAGGTACAATGTCTTCTAGGAGAAGGATGGGAGGATTTGAGGGTTAGGTTTAGGGAATATGACTTGTGAAAGAGTTTTCAATCCCTAAAATCCTAATCGAAATTGGTATCCTGGATGGTTCTTGAATAATTGTCTCTTCAAAGGGATGGCACCACACAGGACCAAGTGGACCCAGCCTAGGTTAGGAGGTAAGATTTTAGCAACCAATGATGCTCTTAACCCAGACAAGGAGGGGGAAAGGATGAAAGAGAGAAGATTCACTTAAAGGTGTTGAATTGATCCTATGAGGCACTAGCCTTGGGGATACTAGGGAAAAGTTTGATCTCGAAGCTAGGGCTTGGCTTTTCTCACAACTTCACCATCAGAATGGCTTCCAAATTGGAGGCCTTGGCGAAACACCAACGCGAGAGAGGCTAGGAGATTGAACTTTTTGGAATGCTATCTTGTCAGGAAAACGATACCCTAGGTGACCCAACTTGGCTAGACCTAGCAAACGCTGAAAAGGAATTGATTTTAGGTGACCACCCCTTGGTAGATCAATGCCTTAGTCTTGGGATAATGGAGTCTATGATAAATATGAATGAGGACCTTTGGTTCTTAGGCAAGGAGGCCTCAAGACTACTTCACTAACCTTCTAGGTCCTTTACAAGCAATCTTGCAGCGTTTATACTTTGATGTGCAAAAGGTGATGGCTTATCAAGATGAATCCGTTGATAGAATTACACCTAGGATATTTCATTCAAATTACATGGCCCTTACATTGAGAGATTCTATATAGAGACAAAATTCCACAATTTAAGCAGTAAATGCATGCAACAATTAGCCCTAAAAATAGTGAAAATCCCAATCCAATGTATATAACAAAGTAAAACAAGAATAGCATTAAAAGCATGCACTTACATGTAATAAAACATATCCAACCATCCACAATTTGACAATAGAGAAGCTCCAAGATAAGATAACCCAAATCCACACATCAAAATTCATCCATTAAGCTCCAATTCATCCTCCAAGAAAAAGTGTGAAATTTTCAAAAGAGAGAAGAGATCCAATCCAAAGTGATGATGAGCAAATGAACCCATCTCACTTGTATTTATACACTAATGAGGAGTTCAAATTAGTCTCCTTGGCCTGCATAAGCCCCAAAAATAAAATAATGTGTTAATAATTTAACTTTTGGTGACAACCCCACCAAACTAGCTCACAAATGAAAAAATAAGCCTCTTAAAAGGTCAGATGATGAGTAATACATGTTGTAGGGCCCTCCAAGAGGCCTGATGAGGCCCATAGGTGCCATAATGAAGAATAGGACCCTCAAAAGTGATGGACAAGGGTTTGGCCCCTTGTTCTCCAAACAATAAACCTGTGGTGCTCCCAGTGGGTGTGGGGGCATAATAATAACCTCATGGGTCTCCAAATGAGTCGAAGATGATTGTAGATCATCCACAAGGGCTCTAATGATGGTGTAGGTAATGCAACATCATCCTACAAGTCCTGGGTTAGCTTCCAAGAGTGTCATACATCTGTGGGGCTGGCTTGGCAAAGGTGAACCAGGTGCATCTTCCTCGTCTAATAGGTGAATCTCGAGCAATCTCTGAACATCCTCCGTGACCAGTGGAGTATTGTTTACTACTATGGAGGCCCATGGCTCTCAAAATACACCCAACATGTGTCAATGTAGCACTCAGGAGGACTAAGACCCCGTATAGGGAGACCAAACTCAAGATGGAGACCATTTGCAATCCTACATAAGATCCAATGCGTCCCTTAGCCTTCCAATACAACAAGTCATTAGAGAAATCAAGTAAATGAGTTTACCCACCATGGACCACAAGTGGGGACTTCATAATGGCCTGCCCTTTCATAATGGGCTTCACGATGTGCCATTGTCTCCTAAACTCCAAATGGTGTTAACCAAGTATCCTATTAGATGGTTTCAACTTCTAAAAGGGATAATATGTTCAAGGTACATCCTTCAAAAGGTGGTGGCATGTGACAAATAGGTGAATGAAGTAGGGGATGAGAAGAAGCAACCTTGGGCGACATGCTAGGGTACAAGGGTAGTTAATAAAAGGGAAGCCCACCCTTGGGTTTATAACGTGTAGGAGGGAGCAATCGTGGTACATGAGGTGCCCCGACCTTGATTTTTCCACCCTTCTTTATATGCCTTGCGCCTTTTTATGATTTTATTTGATTAAATGCTTGAGGCTCAAGGGGTAAGAGCATGATTCATAAGATATAGCAATGAATACCCGCTTTTGAGGTAGGGCGGTTCATTGCCCACTAGGGTTTGGGACAATTATGGGTTCCTATATGATGAAGGAGGCTCATAGAACCTGTAGGAACTAGGGTGATCGCCATGATGATGGGTAGAGCTCGTGTATTGTCTTTTGCTCACGTGCTAAATGTGTTTGTCCAAGCCATCTTTAGCATTTTGTGGTATATTTTCCTGTTGAATGTGGCCAAATATGCTTTTAGCTTTATTTTTAGCTGCATCTACCTCTGGGGCATCATTCAAGGCCTGACCCAAGGTGCGAGCAAGGGGAAGACGTGAGCTAACCATATGTGGACCCAGTGGAGGAATATGGACCCAGGTGGGGGAAATGATGAATGGGGGTAATATATGTGGATAATGGAGCAGAACCACGCAACCAAAATCAGGGTTTCCTGCGAAATACCCCTAAAGCCAAACGGTAAGTAAAAGAGATCCCACGGAACTAGAATTCAAGGTTAATATCCAACAGGGGTCTAGGGGGCAAGAGCATAGACCTATGGCGAATCCCCCCACTAATCCATGCCTAGAAGTGTCCACGATAAGCAAACTACAATACGCAATTACCAAATGACAAGGCATACCTTTAGGTTCAGAAGGCCCACCTTCAAACATATGATCATGGCAGATGGGCGAGGCAACACATGGCTGGCTCAGGTGGCAGAGAAATGGCACAGTGAGCTAGCTGGTGGCTGCAAGGGGTTGCTGGTTACTAGCTGAGGACCATCTTGGTGAAAAAATCTCCTAGGGATATCACCCACGAAACAGTGGGTAACATCTGGCTACAACTGGGGTGTGATCTCTCGAAGAAGTCGATGAAGCTACTCGAACGAGAGGTCACGAGAACTCCAGCAATCTCTTGGTCACCGTAGACCTGTCACCTACACATATAATAGATGAAAAACACAGGGCAACATGTTTTCGCAACGTCTCATAATCGCACATGTTAAATGTTAGGCCATAAAATCAACAGAAAATAAAGTATGCAAATATGCATCTATCCACCATGAGAAATATCATATGACGTTAATTCTAATGTGAAAAATGAGCATGCAATGCATCCTACTCTAACATGCATATGAGGCAGTTATTATTAAGTGCAATCATAAAGCCAGTGCAACCAACATATCATCAAGTCAATATAAGTATGTCGACCTATATGATCACTCATGCAGCAAATCCCAAAGCGAATGCAAACCCAAACTCATGGAGGATGTTGTGGGCGGGAGGTGGGAAAATATGATGCTCACACATGGATGATTATATGAGGACAGGTAAGAAAAGGATGTAATCTAGACCATGAGATCTTCTTTGCAACCAAAATATAGAGATGTCAACAACCAAGCTCATAAACTTTTGATAAATGGCAATCTCTGGCATATCACTTCCACCATTGACTTGATTATTAACGTCATGGCTTATGGCCTTCATCGGCTTATGATTAGTAGGAAAGGGAGGCTGACGAGATGGAGAAACACATGTAGGTTGCACATGATGATTACACTAGAGAGGGGAGACAATGGAGTGATCCAAACCCTGAGGGTGCGTCCAAGGAAGAAAAGTATAATCAATGAAGGGATTTTCCTTGACATTGTACTCAGGAGGGGGGAAGGGCCCATAGTTACTTGAGATCATATGACCAATGGTGAAGGAATCACTTCATGAAGACTCAAGATGATGACCAATAGGAAAAAGGGAGGAAGAAATATTGTACTCAACAGGTTTTTCCTTCCTAAAATAATCTAAAGGCTCAAGTGATTTGAACATAGAATCATATTCATGAAAAGTGGGAGCCTTATCAATTTCCTTACTATCAAAGATTGGGTCTCTCCTAGAAGGAAAATTTATCACTTCCAATTACCCCTCTTTATGCAAAGGAAAATGAAGATTCTCCTTCCCAAGGGTATCAATGGGTATGTCATCATAAATAGTACCAGAGGGGAAGGGAAGACCAATCTGATCCTCATCCTTCTTGTCGGTGTCGTAAATGGGAGCACAATAAAATTGAGGACCAACAACTTCCCATTTCTCCCTTTCAATATGGAAGTAGTCTTCAATGTCATCTCTCAAGGGGTTAATGGGGTCAACTTCCCCAAGGTTCTCAGAAGGAGAATCATTAGAAGTAATATCCTTGAGAAAGGTAAGGTTAGTCTCAACTTCACCTTCTATAGACTCATTCTTCCTAGCACGTGTTTTCTCAAAATCATCCTTCTCACCATGCGGACACAACGATGACTCGTCTTCCTGCTCACTACTTAGATTCCCGATGTCTTTATGATGCTCAATGAGGGCTCCTTCTTGGATGCTTAATGCAAGGCATACTTGAAAGTAACTAAGAAAGTCATCAACAAACTCCTCAATAGATGAGATGCTCTTGGGTTCATGATCATGCAGCCATGAGTTGTGACCACCGAGAGATCCCATGAACAATAACATAAGGACATCTTGGTGAACCACTTTCTCCTTTAAAGTATGTGCATTGAATCTTTCTACATTGCGGAGGGTGGATCACCATCAAACACGGGCACCCCACATACCATCCTTCCCGCGACATGATTAAGGTGCCCAAGGATGTTAGCAATGTCCAAAGCGGGAAATTTATCAAAGAAAGAAAACCTATTTGACATATGCATGAAAAATATGTAAGAATTGTTGTAGTGAATTTCAAGATGCCTAGAAAAATGCTCGCTTCACCCTACAAGCATCGACCTTAAAGTTCAATGAAGAACTAAAGCTTCGTTCTTCCAATGGAGTCGCCAATAATGTTATGTCAATATGTCGTATGGGGAACAAAACACGTTTTTCGTGTCCCCGACAATGGCTCCAAAATGTTACTGCTCAAACTAGCAGGGGACCTAAAGGGAAAATGCTAGACCAAGGGCAACAAATGGAGACTTAGCCCACTATCACCTCAGCTAAGGCTCCCTACTATTTACAGACGTTCACCGATGGGAGGAGACCCAGTAGATTATGGAGTCACCAATGAAGGATAAATCAATAAGTGGATGTGGTGTTGACCCAAATGATCCCTTTCCAGAAGAGGTTGAAGGATAGAGCTTGCTTGTTTACTACACAAGGTACAATGATTTCTAGGAGAAGGATGGGAGAATTTGAGGGTTAGTTTTAGGGAATATGACTTGTGAAAGAGTTTCCCAATCCCTAAAATCCTTATTGAAATTGGTATCTCGGATGGTTCTTGAAGAATTGTCTTTTCAAAGGGATGGCACCACACGGGACCAAGTGGACCCAGCCTAGGTTAGGAGGTAAGAGTTTAGCAACCAATGATGCTCTTAACCCAGATAAGGAGGGGAAAGGATCAAAGAGAGAATATTCACTTCAAGGTGTCGAATTGATCCTATGAGGCACTAGCCTTGGGGATACTAGGGCAAAGTTTGATCTCGGAGCTAGGGCTTGGCTTTTCTCACAACTCCACCATTGGAATGGCTTCAAAATTGGAGGAGACCTTGGGTGACACAGCGCAAGAGAGGCAAGGAGATCAAAATTTTTGGAGGGCTATCTTGTCAGAAAAATGATACCCTAGGTGACCCAACTTGGCTAGACCTAGCAAAAGCTGAAAAGGAATTTGATTTTAGGTGACCACCTATTGATAGATCAGTGCCTTAGTCATGGGAGAATGGATTCTATGATAAATATGAATGAGGACCTTTGGTTCTTAGTCAAGGAGGCCTGAAGACTACTTTGTTAGCCTTCTAGGTCAAAGAGAAGCAATCTTGCATCTTTTATACTTCGATGTGCAAAATGTGATGGTTTATCAAGATGAATTTGTTGATAGAATTACCCCTAGTAGATTTCATTCAAATTACATGGCCAATACATTGATAGATGCTATATAGAGACAATTTCACAATTTACGCAGTAAATGCATGCAACAATTAGCCCTAAAAATAGCGAAAATCTCAACCCAGTGTATATGACAAAGTAAAACAACAATAGCATTAAAAGCATGCACTTACATGTAATAGAACATATCCAACCATCCACAATTTGACAATAGAGAACCTCCAAGATAAGATAACCCAAATCCACACATCAAAATTCATCCATAAAGCTCCAATTCATCCTCCAAGAAAAAGTGTGAAATTCTCAAGAGAGAGAAGAGATCCAATCTGAAGTGATGATGAGCAAATGAACTCATCTCACATGTATTTATACACTAATGAGGAGTTTGAATTAGTCTCCTTGGCCTACATAAGCCCCAAAAATAAAATAATGTGTTAATAATCTAACTTTTGGTGACAAGCCCACCAAACTAGCTCACAAATGAAAGAATAAGCCTCTTAATAGGTCAGATGATGAGTAATACATGTCTTAGGGCCCTCCAAGAGACCTGATGAGGCCCATAGGTTCCATAATGAAGAAGAGGACCCTCAAAAGTGATGGACAAGGGGTTGGCTTCTTGTTCTCCAAACAATAAACCTGTGGTGCTCCCAGTAGGTGTGGGGGCACAATAATAACCTCATGGGTCTCTAAATGAGACGAAGATGTCGGTAGATCATCTGCAAGGGCTTTGATGATGGTGTAAGTGATGCCACATCATCCTATAAGTCCTAGGTCAGCTGCCACATGTATGGTACATCTGTAGGGTCAGCTGGGCAAAGGTGAACCAGGTGTAGCTTCCTCGTCCAATAGGTGAATCTCGAGTAATCTCTGAACATCCTCAGGGATCCATGGAGTATTGTTTACTGCTAAGGAAGCCTATGGCTCTCAACACGCACCCAACATGTGTCAATGTAGCCCTCTGGAGAATTAGAACCCTGTATAGGGAGACCAAACCCAAGATGGAGACCATCTGCAATCCTGCATAAGATCCAATGCATCCCCAAGCCTTCCAATACAACAAGTCATTAGAGAAATCGAGTAAATGAGTTTACCAACCATGGACCACAAGTGGGGACTTCATAATGGCCTACCCTTCCATAATGGGCTTCACGACGTGCCATTGTCTCCTAAACTCCAAATGGGGTTAACCAAGTATCCTATTAGATGGTTTCTACTTCTAAAAGGGATAATATGTTCAAGGTACATCCTTCAAAAGGTGGTGGCATGTGACAGATAGGTGAATTAAGTAGGGGATAAAAATGAGCAGCTCTAGGCCACATGTTAGGGTACAAGGGTAGTTAATAAAAGGGAAGCCCACACTTGGGTTTATAATGTGTAGGAGGGAGCAATCGTGGTACATGAGGTGCCCCAACCTTGATTTTTCCACCCTTCTTTATATGCCTTTTGCCTTTTTATGATTTTGTTTGATTAACTGCTTGAGGCTCAAGGGGTAAGAGCATGATGCATAAGATATAGCAGTGAATACCTGCTTTTGAGGTAGGGCAGTTCATTGCCCACCAGGGGTTGGGACAATCATGGTTTCCTATATGATGAAGGAGGCTCATACAACCTGTAGGAACCAGGGTGATAGCCATGATGATGGGTAGAGATCATGTATTGGCTTTTGCTCACGTGCTAAATGTGTTTGTCCTAGCCATCTTTTGCATTTTGTGGTACATTTTCCTGTTGAATGTGGCCAAATATGCATGTATCTTTCTTTTTAGTTGCATCGACCTCTAGGAAATCATTCCAGGCCTGGCCCAAGGTGCAGGCAAGGTGAAGGGGTGAGCTAACCCTATGTGAACCCAGTGGTGGAACGTGGACCCAGGTGGAGGAAATGATGATTGGGGGTAATATATGTGGATAAGGGAGTGGGACCACGCAACCAAAATTAGAGTTTTTTGCCAAATACCATCCCTAAAGCCAAACGATCAATAAAAGAGATCCCACGAGACTAGAATTCAAGGTTAATATCCAAAAGAAGTCTAGGGGATAAGAGCACAGACCTAGCCCATTCTTTCCGCCGAATCCCCCCATTAATCCATGCCCATAAGTGTCCATGATAAGCAAACTACAATACTCAATTACCAAATGACAAGGCATACCTTTAGGTTTGGGAGGCCCACCTTCAAACATACGATCATGGCAAATGGGCGAGGGACCACATGGCTGGCTCGGGGGTGGAGAAATGGCACAATGAGCTAGCTAGTGGCTGCAAAGGGTTGTTGGCTGCCAATCAAGGACCATCTTGGAGAAAAAAAAATCTCCCAGGGATATCACCCATGAATTGGTGGGTAACAGGTCCTGTTGTCGCCTGGATTGTACAGGCACCGCGATAACCGCTCAGAGCAAGGGTTGTCACTCTGATCCCCGTCCACTCCATTCTAGTTGTCTCCCAACAACAGGCTATGGAGGGTAGCCCCTATGGAAATGAGGAGAAGGAAAACAAGTTGGGAACCAACTTGTTTGGGAGACATGGATGAGTGGCCTAAGAGGGCAGATCAAGGGCTAAAACGACATTTTTCAGCCTTTTAGGTCAGGCCGTAGCCTCTAGAGGCCTCGACCTCCATTTCCTAGCCCAACGTTAGGGATTTAAGGTCGTAGAAGGCCTAGCCATGGGCCCTAAACCACACAGTTGCCCTCCATTGACCCTAACAGTTGCCCTTTGGGATGGCCATGGCCTTTTGGCCCTAATTTGCCTCTAAAACCCCAGTGTCTAGCCTTGAAGCCTCCTCCTCCTCCAACATCCAGCCTCTGAGCCCTAGTGTTGTCACTCAGATTGTACAGACACCGCGACAAGCACTCAGGGTGGGGGTTGTCACTCTGATCCCCGCCCACTCCGTTGTAGTTGTCTCCCAACAGTAGGCTATGGGGGGTAGTCCATATGGAAATGAGGTGAAGGAAAACAAGTTAGGAACTAACTTGTTTAGGAGACACAAATGAGTGGCCTAGCTACTTGGTTAAATTTAGAAAGATTAATGATTAGATTAGATTTTAAGTATGAGACCAGTGCCTTATGGAGTCACAATTCTTGCTTAATGTATATTAATGTCAAGTAACCGGATGGACACCCTTTGCTTGATATAATAGACTAACCTATATGGGATGCAAGTCCTAAGAGCAAGGTGTGATGTAAGAATGTTGGTAATTTTAGATTAAATGCCTATTCTAAGTTGAACCTCTCCCTTAACTGTTTTGAGAAACAGGCTTCAGAGTAGGTTGTGGGATGGAAGCCAACGAGAAGCAAGCAAAGGCCTGATTAACGATACCTCCCCCTGTGTTCCAACCACCCAGTGCCTCTAGCGTTGCAGACACTGTGCTCTAACGACTGCGACGACACTATGTTAACCACTAAGAAGGGTTGAATCCCTCAAGTTAATCAAAAAAGGGTTGCCCTAGGAGTCTATCAACCTAGCTTATGCTAGGAGGTAAGTTTTTAGTGCAAGCTAGATCCTAGAATGCCCGTGCAAAGATGATAAGTGAAATTACTTGAGTCAAGATTGATTGTGTTTAAGGACTCAAATTATGATTACTCCTTATGACAACAGTACTTAACAACAATTAGAGAACAATCTTAATACAAGGCAAGTGCTTAAGGATACAAGTGCTAATGAATCAATCCACGAGATACTTAGAATAAATTATCCAATTTGTCAATTAGCCAATGATTGCACAATGCCAATAAAATTTATTCAAGATTTTCTTATCAAAATGCCAATTAGATTCCAAGTGTCAAAGCAACTTAACAAACGACAAAATCATAAATTTAGAGCTTAAATGTATGAGTGTTTTAAGTGTAAAATTCAGAAATCCTTATAACTTGGAGCAAGACAAGCAAGTGTTAGATCTCAAATATACAAATCAACAGTGATATTTCAAGATTGCTCAGAGAGGGTAATTTCCCTTAGATAATTTTGTCAGTTTTTGTCTACAGGATTGCCAATTCCCAGCATCCAGATTGTACTCAGATAATTTCGTTGCTGCATAATAATATAAAACCCTTAGTTGTTGCACCGATTTCCCCAAATTGGGTTTTTCTGAAGACATTTGTCCAAAATAAGTGTGTCAATTTGTTGTGTGTGTGTGCTAGCATATTTCTCAGCTTCTAGCGCTATTACTTTCCGCAGTTTTATTTGTGAAGATTGCAGTGTGATTTATTCGGTATTTGTTGTAGAAAATAAATTCTTATATTAATTAACAATTAGAAGAATTAATTTCAATTGTCGCAATAGGATTTCAGTGGTGAAATTTTCACAACAGTGAGGGTTTTTATTATGATGCAACAGCAAAATTTATGAGTACAATTAAATGTTGTCAAACTGGCAATTTTATCCAAGAGAAATACTGGAAAATATATACTAAGGGATTTTACCCTCTCCAAGCAATCCCGGCACCTGACTGCCTTTGAAAAGCTATCCGTCCAAACCCTTTGCATGGGCCCTGCATCACCTCTGCGCAGACCCTCTCACGCTTAGCGCAGAATCACTACCAATCAAGTCGTGCTTCCTACTGCTGACTGGGAAAATCTCTCTCCAACATTCTGGAAACTCTTCCCAACCTCTGGAACTAAAAACGACCATCCCTTCAGCGAAATCAAACTGCCTATCTTGAGGTTCTACGCAACCCCTGCACGGCCTCCTGGAGAATAATATCGGCCTCCTCTTTCTGACTCGAAGAAATTTCAACCCCCACTCCAGTTATCAGTTTTCCTTATCACTCCATGAATTTAGTTTTAAATCCAAACATGATAAAAATTCTAAAATCTGGAAACGATAATAATTTTCTGAAAACACAAATTTAGAGATTTCACAACTGCTGAAATTGCAGAAATAAAATACAGCAAAATTATGACAGCCACACAGAAAATAACACAGTGATTTTTTGGTCAATGTGACCCTGAAAAAACCCCTACAACTCTTGGGGAAAACCAGTTTGAAAGCACTTATTTATTTCTGAAAATGCTTTTACAGAGAAACTGAAATACATAGTAAAAATTCCAGCAACCACAAATTACAACTTATCTCGATTTTTGTGCTTGAACTCCGCCTCAAAAATCGTGCCAATCAGTAAACAGCCAAACAGAAATTTTTACAACAATAAAACAACATTAAATGTTGTATGGCTAGCCTCGAAAAACGTGCCCAAAACTTGTTGTCCCTCTTCTTCGATTTTGGTGCCTCTCCTATTGTACAGTTTTTCTTTGGGATGCGTGCCAATAAATGTCGTTGCCCAGATTTGCTGAAATGTCTTCTCGCTGCTCTCCTTCACTTCCTCACTGCTCAGAAATTTACTCCTTGCTCTCTCTTCTCTTTCTCTCAAATGCTCATAAAAGAATGAATTGATCTTTTCCTCTTCTCTTCTCCTTTTATTCTCGAAATGACCTTTTGGGTTACCCTAAGATCTAATGGCTGAGATTCATTTAGATCTAGAGATGAGAATAAATATACATTTAATTCTCACTTTATATTTTTTAACTCACCCACTTAGCCTTTTATTTCCATAGTCATTTTTTCACTTTTTAATTCTTCATTGACTTTAATAAAGTCACCTTTAAATTAGAATGTAACTTTACCACTTATAAAGTCGCTTTTAAATTAAATTGACTTTACCACTTATAAAGTCACTTTAGGAGAAAAGTAAAAAATAAATTTGGACACTTTTCCCTAGGCCAAAGATCAAAGCCTTAGGGAACCACTTGTTCTCTGGTACCCAAATTTTAACACTCCCTCTAATCGAGGAAAGTGTTCCTCACCACTCCCATCTTGTCTCTGAAGTAGACATGCTTGCCCCTTGGTAAGGCTTTGGTGAAAATGTCCGCTACCTACTCATTTGTGGAAATGTACTCAAGCTTGACAGCTCCCTTTTGGACATAGTCTCTAACAAAGTGATACTTGATCTCAATATGCTTTGACCTGTCATGAAAAACTGGATTCTCCATCAGTTTTATGCAACTATGATTATCACAGTAAATTACTGAAGGTCTCAATGCCTAACCAAATAGAGCAAACAACATCTTGTGAAGCCATATGGCCTCACAACTAGCCAAACTATCAACCATATACTCTGCCTCAGCTGAACTCAATGCAACTAACTGTTGTTTCCCACTAATCCACAACACAACTGCCGAACCCAGCCCAAAACAGCACCCGGAAGTACTCTTCCTATCTGAAGCACAACCTGCCCAATTTGAATCCGTGTACCCTTCAAGTCTCACTCCATCACCCTGTCTATAATCTAGACCAAAATCTACAATCCCCTACAACATCAAACAACCAATCAACTATCTGTATAGAGTAGGATCCACCAAATCGGAATCCGAAGCGTGAAGCTTCTTCCAATTAGTGATCATAGGTGTAGATATGGGTTTGTAGTCCTCCATGTGAAATCTGCTAAGAATATCCACAATGTACTTCCCTTGTCCCAGGAAGAAATGCCCCTCCTCCTGCCACACCTCCAATCCCAGAAAATAATGCATCAAGCCGATATCCTTCATTTCAAACTCTAAAGGAAGATCTCTCTTGCAACCCTCAATGAGTCTCTTTGCACCAGTGATGATCAAGTCATCAACATACAACACTAGAATGAGAGGCTCCTCACCCACCACAATGAACCATAGGTTCGGATCAGCCTCATTCTTTGTGAAACCCAACTACTGCAAGTATGTATCAATCCTCGAGTACCAAGCTCTGGGAGCTTGCTTCAAGCCATAGAGTGCATTTTTTCAATCTGCATACCTGGGACTCCTTCCCATGCACCTCAAAGCCCTGCAGCTGCTCAATATAAACCTCCTCCTGAATGAAGCCATTGAGAAATGCGGTCTTCACATCCATCTGGTGGATCTTCCAACACATCAATGCTGCCATCAATATAATGGAGCGAATAGAAGTATACTGAGCTACGGGAGCGAAGGTCTCCTCATAGTCAACTCCCTCTACCTGAGAACCCTCTCGCCACAAATCGAGCCTTGAACTTCTCGATGTTTCCATCTGCAGCATGCTTTATCTTGTAGAGCCATCTCGAAGTAACAACTGATTTACCTTCAGGCCTCGGCACTACCTCCCAAACATCGTTCTTCATAACAGAAGAATACTCCTCCATCATGGCCTCTCTCCAAACCTACTGGCTGGCTGCCTCCTCATAACTAGATGGCTCGGAGTCAACAATGCTTGTTACCAATGCCATGTAACTACAGAACCGCTCAGGTAGTTTACTCTCTCTAACTTGTCTCTTTGGCCTAGCAACTGAGGTGGCCTCGCACAAGGTATCTTGAAGCCACTTGGGCCTCCTCTTCCCTGAGCATACTTCTCCCACTGGAGTGAAAGAATCCTCATCATCATCAGAAGCCTGAACTCCTGAAGGCCTGCCAATTGACCTCATGCCTAAGTCTGTGCCTGTAGATAATGAAGTACCATGTGAACTGTCCATTAGTGGACTACCCTGTGAATTGCTTTGCGGACTGCCCTACATGTTGCCCGAAGATCCACACACCTGACTCTGAGAGCCACTGCTCACTTATGGACCTAACACTGTAATCGATGTACCTCCTGATCCCTGACCACTGGATCCCTGTGACTGACTCAGCTGCTCTTTGAGGGTCTGGTGACTCTAGATACTCTAATCCCGTGACCTCCTGAAAGCTCTCTCCTCAAACTTCAGATCCCACCTGACAACCACTTTCCTTTGCGCAGGAATATAAATCCGAAAAGCTTTTGTTGGCTTGATGGGACCTGAACCAGGTTCAGAGTTAATTAGCCAAACAAATCCCGGTACTACTGGCCCTTTCGGCAACAGTCCGCGAAGCGCGAACTGAGGTCTCACCTGAAGTAGTATGGGAGGGTGCTAGAACCAGGTTTCCGCACCCTAGAGATGTCCGATGAGTTCGACTGGTTCGCGGTGTGATCCTGCGCGCAGGTTGCTTTGCGCACTTTCCGTTCCTCGCAGCCTGATATACTGCCTTCACGTAGCCCTACCCTGGGGCTGAGCATCGCGCTCTGCGTTATTACTCAAGATCTTGCTTGTATTCCAATGTTAGTTGATTATCTTTGCCTACTTGAGTGCTTTAAGTTATACTTAACAATATAAACCATTCATACAAGTGCGCGCAGTAAATAAACAGTATATTCGCAAACTATACCAATCATGCATTAACCCAAGAACCGATACACAGAATTATAACAAAACTTCTCTTTATTGATTCTTTCCACGGTTACAAACTCGACTCGCCCTGCGCACTCAGCTGCAAGGGCCCGCGCACTCAGTCGCAAGGGTCCGCGCACTCAGCTATGGATTACTAGGCCTCTGCGCACACAGTTGCAAAGCCTTCTCCTACCCAACGAGTCACAGACACACTTTCCACTATGACTCAAGCACTTAGCCCTCTCATGCTTCTCTTCTATTCTCTTCTACACTTAGAGCCTCGCTCTATTTATACAATCCCATGGTCTGTAGGTCTATCCAGCCGACATTACATTACAAAACTAGGGCGGACAACCCTGTGACTCTATCATACATTCGCACCTCGCGCCTGCAATTCGCGAAGCTTTTACAACAAGATTCGGTCAAAACTTGGGCTTTGAGCCCCAAAACATTCCTTGGGGGGATTCCATGCCCAACAGGCCCCCAACACAAACATCGTCACTCGCCCTCGAGTCACTCTGTCGGCACGCCGATCTTTGCGTGAAGTCCAGCCAACTGTTCTCAAACTGCGCGGAGGTCAGCAGCGCACTGAGCTGCTGCTTGCTGGATCTGTTGCATACTCTGTTCCGAGACCTTTGTGTCGAGAGTGCTTCTCTGCATCAATGTGTGCATCCCCTACATGTGTGCAAGCTTGCTTCGATTTCTGTCGTGATGGTGAAGGCCTCGTCAATCCAAGGTTGGACGCCGCCTTTAGGACTTGATCCAAAATGGATCCTAAAACCTCTAAGTCTAAGTCTTTAATACTATCGGAAAACACTATCGTAGAAGAAAAACCATGAAGAATGGCGGAAAACAAAGTAAAGTGAAGGTTGAAGTATCGTTGAATCAGAGTTGTTGGATTGGACCGATCAACGGTCCAGATCAAATCGGCGGATCGCATCGGAGGGTTCGGCGATATCACATCGGCGGAGTGTATTGGGGACGGCCCGAGGGGAAATACGACTGCGATCGGCGACACAGCGCGAGCCGTTGATCGAGCGCACAGACCAACGGCTACGATTACACCATCGCATCACAGGTTTCCAAGGGAAGGACTTACCAAAGGCCCGAAGACCATGCGATATGCAATTGCTATATATCGCATCGCAACAATACAAAGGGGCGGAGACCCATAGCCCGTGCGATTTGCGATAGCGATCAAGGTGGACCCAAAAGCTTTTATAAATGCGGCTCTATAAAATTTGGGTTCCGAGATAAAAGTGTTTTGTCGGGCTTTTTCTGTGTATTGGTGTATTTCTGTTATAAAACTGAAATACAAAGGAGACATGGCATATGGCGCTATAGCGATAAAACATAAAGCCGAAAAGATTTATGAATGCAACTTTATGTTATTGGGTTCCGTGGTAAATAGTATTTCGGGTGGGCTTCAAGGAGTAAATGGTATTGGACGGGCTCCGCCTGATCCCATACACTGACCGACACGTAGCATGCAGCAAGGAGAGAGAAAACCGCTTTTTTAGGCGGGTGATCTCCGCGCAAGTAAGTCATCCGAAATGCACATCAGCCATCCGATCAAATGGTCGTAGATCAACAGTGCAGAATGCACGAGCAGGTTGGATGATCAGGATGGATGTGAACCGTCGGATGAGAACATATCTACGGTGTGGGATGCCAAAGGACTGACAACGGACGAGGCATAATAGCCATCCGATTCCTCTGTTTTAGAGTTTGTCCTGTGTATTTCTCTATGTAAACAAAGAAGCAATTCTTTGGGATTTTTCACTGCGCCAGTCTTTCTGTTTGAAAACAAGTGGCCACCATACCTTAAGCGTTTTACAATGATTGTTTAACGCTCGACAGGGAGTTGAACGGACAACGGTCGAGAGCCAGAAAGCCCAAAAATGTAGATGAACGGACAGAGTCGAGAGGCTTAAAAGCAACTCTAGGGCAGACAAAGAGAACAAAGGTAGTTGAAGACAGTCAATCGGTCAGATTGAGGCAGATTGAATAGAGGAACAAGACAAAGGGAAAGTCTGTGCACTCCCTTAGACTCGAGGTTTTCGAACAGATCCCTCTTTGATGTCACTGTAGTTGAGACTCTGTTTTTGAGCTCACTCTTGTAATAATATGTTCTTGAAGACTTAATATAGAGGTCGACATTGAAAGCTAGACCAGAAGATGTAGCTAGAGGGTCTGGTGAACTCCTTAATTATTTTGACTATGTTGATGTGCGTTACTACATTTTATAACTGTTCATTGTCTATATTATTCGCAATCTTTTTGATCCGTTGCACTAAATAATATAGGCATTCCTGCACATGAGTCTGTAATAGCTTTTCTTCTTGATTTAATATCCATTTTCGGATCAAGTGGTATCAAAGCATTTGGTTTTATTAAGATTAGACAAGCTTGTGTTGGATTTTGAATGCTAATTAGATTAAAGCTCAGACTAGGAGAAGGAGAACTTGTTGAGGCTAATCCAGAGATTGGAAGAGTCTGTTCTCAGAGGAGAATGGCAGAAGAAGCTCCATTGGGATCAGAATCTCAATTTATAGAGAGTTTTAAGACACTCCAAGCCATGCTGGAAGAGATGTATCTGGAGTTTAAGAAGGGTCGAGGTGGAAACACTTCAACACCTAAACCAGACAAAGGAGCAGAGGAACCTTTTGTAGTTGCCCCTCCAGAAGGCAAAGGAAAAGGAGAAATGCCTTCTCCACCATCTCCTCCATCATCACCTTCGTCATCCTCATGATCTTCTAGCTCTTCTAGGAAGAAGAAGAAAACTTCCTTAATCAAATTAGATGTGAAGTTTGATTTGCCAATTTATGATGGAGAACTCAATGCAGAAAAGCTAGATAATTGGATAAGACGAATTGATGTATATTGCAGGATAAAGAATGTTGATTCAGAAAGGAAGAAGATTCAGCTGGCTAGCCTTCGACTTGGAGGAACTGCACTAGTATGGTGGGAAAGCAAGACATAAGCTGATCTGCAAAAACATGGTAAAATCATTTCTACCTCGAATGAATTTGTTTTTGCTATCAAAAAGAAATTCTATCCTTTAGCTTACATGCAGCAGCGAATGATGAGTTGGCAAACTCTTCGTCAGTTGAAGGGTCAAAGTGTACAAAGTTATATACTCAGGAATTCAGAAAGAGAGCTTTAACTCTAGGTATATCATTAGATTCACCTGAGACTTTATTGACATATATAGGTGGTTTCCATAGCTATTTAAAGCATACTATTCTCATGTTTAATCCCACTAGCTTAGATGATGTATCAGTTCAAGCCACACATTTAGAGGCTAGAGGTAAGAATGTAAACCCAGAGGTTGGGGGATCATCTAAATATTCTGTAAGCAAGAGCAAGGAAAAGAAGAAACTGAAATGGAAGGAGAGGAAAGCAAACATTGTAAAGAAGGATAAACCTTTATGCACTCATTGCAAGAAAGAAGGACACGATGAGCCACACTGCTGCCTTTTGCATCTAGAATGGAAACTTAAGAAGTTCGGTGGTAAGAAGAAAAAGAATGTTGTTGCTATTCAACAGGACTTGGGATCAGATTCAGGCGATGAAACAACAGTTACAGCCACAGGTATTAAAGGTAAAGATTCTGAAGCATCCACAAATAATTATGCACAATCTGTGGATAATGAAAATAATGAGAGGGAAAGAAATGAGCTTTTTCGTATTAGAGTAATTTCCAAGCACAATAAGATTGATACTTTGTTTGATAGTGGATCACAAGTAAATTTGATTTCTGAAACAATTGTAAAGAAGTTGGGATTACAAACAAAACCTCATGAAAAGCCATATCCATTAGGTTGGGTGTGTGATAAAACAAAGCTACAAGTAACGAGACAATGAAAACTTAGGTTTGCTATTGGATCAACATTTGTAGATAAGGTTGAGTTAGATATAGTTCCATTGGATATATGTGATATTGTTTTGGGAAGTCCATACTTGTATGATAGAAAAGTTATTTTCTATAGAGCTGAGAATAAGTATCAACTCACTAAAGATGGAATAGAATATATTGTAAGAGCTCATAAACTCAAAGATAACTGTTTTCTCATAAACTCAAGACAGATGAAAAGAATTGTGAATTCAAGTAAGCAATTTTTACTAATGGTTGTAAAGGCAAAGGATCTTGAAAAATCCAATGCATTTGAAGGCTGTGATTCTAAACAGAAAGTTGATTTAGTTAAAGTTGTTTCAGAGTATGATGTTCTATTTCAAGAACCAAAAGGTCTGTCACCCAGGCGAGAAATAGTACATGATATTTATTTGCAGCAAGATGCTCCATTACCTAACATTGGAATGTACAGGTTGTCAGCTTTAGAGAATGCAGAGATAAAGAAGCAGGTACAGGAGTTGCTCGATAAAGGGTTTATACGACCAAGCACATCATGTGGATCTCCAATCGTGCTGGTGAGAAAGAAAGATGGTTCGTGGAGAATGTGCATTGATTATAGAGCACTAAATAAAATAACGATCAAGAATCGTTATCATCTTCCTCGTATTGATGATTTATTGGATCAATTGAAAGAAGCAATTTACTTTTCTAAGTTAGACTTGCGAAGTGGTTGTCATCAGGTCAGAGTTGCAGAACAAGATGCATGGAAAGACTGCTTTCAAGACAAAGCAAGGACTTTATGAATGGTTGGTCATCCCTTTTGGCTTAACTAATGCTCCTGCTACATTTATGAGAGTTATGAATGATGTACTCAGACCTTTTATTGATGACTTTGTAATTGTTTATTTAGATGAGATTCTTGTTTTTAGTAAAACATGGGAAGACCGTGTAAAGCAGACTTTAGATGTTTTAAAAAGAGAAAATCTCTATGTAAAATTGTCAAAATGTGAATTTGGCAGAACATCTTTAAATTATTTGGGTTATATTGTAGGGGTGGTGAATTGAAGATAGATCCCTCTAAGGTTGAAGTCATTATGAACTAGCCTAAACCCAAATCTTCTACAGAGGTTAAGAGTTTCTTATGGGCAGCACAATACTGGAGAAAATTTATTGCTAACTCTTCTTTGATTATAGCTCCATTACATGCTTTAACAGGATTGAAACAGGTGTTTCAGTGGGGAGGCAAACAGCAGAAAGCCTTCGACACCTTAAAAGAGAAAATCAGTACAGCGCCAGTACTAGCACTGTCAGATCTTCAACATCCATTTGAGATTGAGACAGATACCAGTGACTATGCCATGGGAGCAGTGTTGATGCAACACAGAAAACCCATATGCTATCATTCTGAGACATTTACTTTTGCAACAATTAATTATCCCACATATGATAAAGAATTGTATGCATTAGTACAAAGTGTGAAAAAGTGGAAACATTACCGAATGGGTAAAGAAACAATCATACATACAGATCATCAACCACTTCCATATTTGCACTCACAAACTAAATTGCAGCAATCAAGACATTATAGATGGATGGGTTTTCTACAACAATTTCATTTTGTCATCAGAGATAAGAAGAGCATACACAATAAGGATGCAGACATGTTATCAAGACCAATCATAAATGCATCTAGTATACTTGAGCATAACTCAGTAATGCATGAAAGTTACATTGAACAATATGCTCAAGATGTAGATTTTAAAGATGTATATGCAACTTTAAGTCATGGCAAGCAAGTAGAAGAATTGGATTATTATGTAAAAAACCAACTCTTATATCATTTGGGAAAGTTATGCATTCCACAAACTGAAAGAGTTAACATAATCCGAGAAGCACATACTTCTCTCATATCAAGTCATTTTGGTGTAAGTATAACAATTGCACAATTGCAAAGGTTCTGTTATTGGCCAAGAATGCATGAGACGGTGTCTAGATATATCAAAGGGTGTACTATGTGTGCTACAAGCAAGCCCAATAATCAGAAATTAGGCTTGTACACCCCACTTCCAATTCCTTCTCATCCTTGGGAAAGTGTTTCCATGGATTTTGTTGGGGGATTGCCAAAATCTAGGAAAGGTCATGATTATTTGTATGTTGTTGTGGATAGGTTCAGTAAAATGTGTATTTTGATACCATGTAACAAGCAGGTTACATCTGAACAAACAGCAAAGTTGTTCTTTCAGAATGTATGGGTTCATTTTGGGTTACCCACTTCTATTGTATCTGATCGAGAATCTCGATTTGTTGGGAAGTTTTGGTCAAGTTTATGGGAGTTGATGGACACTAGGTTGAAGAAGAGCACAACATTTCATCCACAAACAGATGGTCAGACAGAAATGGTCAAGAGGACAGTGATCCAGTTGCTCAGAGGTTATTGCAGCAAGAATCCCAAGCTTTGAGATGAGCAATTGTGTTATGTGCAGCATGCTTACAACCGTGCCAAGCACTCTTCTACTCAGAGATCTCCTTTTGAGACTTGTTTTGGTTTTATGCCAAAGTCTCCCTTGGATTTTGTCTTTGGTAAAGACATAGCAGTTGATGGACACAGTGATGTAGACAAAGCAACCAAGTTCATTGAACAAATCCAGGAAATTCACCAGGCAGTACAGGAACAGCTGGAAAGAAGTCAAGCCAAGTACAAGGCAAGACATGACAAGCATTGAGTTGAGCATAGTTTTCAAGTTGGTGATCAAGTCTGGCTATACATCAGCAAAGACAGAATGCAAGGTGAAGGTAAGAAGCTAAAACCAATAAGGTATGGACCTTTCAAGATACTTGATAAAATTGGTGAAAACGCTTTTCCCCTTGATTTACCAGCTTATATGCAAATCTATTCAGTAGTTAATGCAGAAAACTTGAGATTGTATGAACCTTCATTGGTTGAAGATCCCGAAGAGCAAAGTCAGTTGCCTTTTATTGGGGATTTGTTGCCTGAGTATCTCAATGAGTTACAGGAGGACACAGTTCTGGACAGGAAGGTAAGAACTACGCGTCAAATGGATGTTGAGTACCTGAGACTGGGACTCAAAGGTTCAAATCCAAGCAAGGCACAATGGATAAAAATTGGACAAGTGAGGGAACTATATCCTCACTTGATCGATGCCTAAAAACCAACTTTTGGCGGTCCAAAAGCTTTTCAGTGGGAAGGCGTGATCCAAAATGGATCCTAAAACCTCTAAGTCTAAGTCTTTAATATTATCGGAAAACAGTATCGCAGAAGAAAAACAATGAAGAATGGCAGAAAACAGAGTAAAGCGAAGGTTGAAGTATCGTTGAATCGGAGCCGTTGGATCGGACCAATCAACGATCTAGATCAAATCGGTGGATCGCAGCGGAGAGTTCGACGATATCACATCGGCGGGGTGTATCGGGGACAGCCCGAGGGGAAATGCAATTGCGATCGGCGACACAGCGCGAACCGTTGATCAAGCGCGCAGATCAATAGCTGCGATTACACCATCACCACGCAGGTTTCCAAGGGAAGGACTTCCCAAAGGCCCGAAGACCATGCGATATGCGATTGTGATATATCGCATCGCAACAATACAAAGGGGCGAAGACCCATAGCCCATGTGATTTGCGATAGCGATCAAGGCGGACCCGAAAGGGTTTATAAATGCGGCTCTATAAAATTTGAGTTCCGAGATAAAAGTGTTTTGTCGGGCTTTTTCTGTGTATTGGTGTATTTCTGTTATAAAATTGAAATACAAAGGAGACATGGCATATGGCGCTACAGCGATAAAACACAAACCCGAAAGGATTTATGAATGCAACTTTATGTTATTTGGGTTCCGTCGTAAATGGTATTTCGGGTGAGCTTCAGGCAGTAAGTGGTATTGGACAGGCTCCGCCCAATCCCATACACTGACTGACACGTAGCACGCAGCAAGGAGACAGAAAACCGCTTTTTCAGGCGGGTGATCTCCGCGCGAGTAAGTCATCCGAAATGCACATCAGCCGTCAGATCAAATGGTCGCAAATCAACGGTGCAGAATGCACGAGCAGGTTGGATGATCGGGATGGATGTGAACCGTCGAATGAAAACAGATCTATAGTGTGGGATGCCAAAGGACCGACAATGGACGAGGCATAACAGCCGTCTGATTCCTCCGTTTTAAAGTTTTCCCTATGTATTTCTCTATGTAAACAAAGAAGCAATTCTTTGGGATTTTTCACCGCGCCAGTTTTTCCGTTTGAAAACAGGTGGCCACCATACCTTAAGTGTTTTACAATGATTGTTTAACGCTCGATAGGGAGTTGAATGGACAGCGGTTGGGAGCCAGAAAGCCCAAGAATGTAGATGAATGGATAGAGTCGAGAGGCTTAAAAGCAACTCTAGGGCAAACAAAGAGAACAGAGGCAGTTGAAGACAGTCACAAAAAGACAGTCAGTCAGTCAGATTGAGGCAGATTGAATAGAGGAACAGGACAGAGGGAGAGTCTGTGCACTCCTTTAGACTCGAGGTTTTCGAGCAAATCCCTCTTTGATGTCACTGTAGTTGAGACTCTGTTTTTGAGCTCACTCTTGTAATAATTTGTTCTTGAAGACTTAATATAGAGGTCTACATTGAAAGTTGGACCAGCAGACATAGCCAGGGGGGCTAGTGAACTCCTTCATTATTTTGATTGTGTTGATGTGTGTTATTATGTTTTATAACTGTTCATTGTCTATATTATTCGCAATCTTTTCGATCCGTTGCACTAAATAATATAGGCATTTCTGCACATGAGTCTGTAATACCTTAATATTGATTTAAGATCTCATTTTCAGAACAGGACTGCTTCCTTATGTTGTGTCACATCCACCTGCTCCTTTAGCGCTTTATCCTGCTGCATCCGTGCAAGCCTCTAAGTCAGGACCAGCGTCTGCGTAGTTCCTCGGACACTGTCATACTGTTGTTGGAGTTCTCACGCCTCTGTCTCTGAGCGCTGGATGTTGGGGTCCTCCTGCAGATTTGGCAGGACCTCAAGTGATTCTTCCAACATACTGGTGCATTCTCGCACTGCACCTCCAATTTCCTCCATTCCCGCTGTGATAGCACCAACGCGTTGTTCTCTAACTTTCGGGGGAGTGGATGGTTGCGCCTTTAACCGCAGTGTAGTGATCTGAAAGTTCAGCGCCCGCTGAACCTTTGCCATTTCTTCCTTCACCTCGCGGACTCCTGCTGCTAACCTGTGGATCTGCGCCTCCACTGGTATGTCTGCTGGGATGGCCAGCTCCGTGACGCTTTGGCAAGCGTCATCTATCACCTATACCAGCTGTTGATTCTGCGACACCACTTCGGCACGTTGTAAGCTCAGTTGTTCCATATTGATTTTCTACTCACTAAGGACTTGCAGTGTGCGGCTCTCCCTAGCTCGCAGCTCTGCAATTATCCCATCTTGCAGCACATATAAGGTCTCGCGCGGGAGTGCAGCTAAATTGATACCGAGACCTTTCACCGCGCTAACCGAAGGCCTATCGGCCTCATTTGATGTTACTAGTGCCCCTTCCGGCAGCACTATGGTGTTCGTTATTAGCACGCACAACATTTGTTCTACTGTTGTTGAGCCGACTGCGAAGCTGGTCGAGCGGGTACCAACCTGAGTAGGGCGCACCTGTAATTCCTGCAGCAGCGCTCTGAGGGCCCCCAACACAATCTGGTTCTCCTGCATGAAATCTTGGAGAGCCTTAGAGGTGACATCACGCACTGTCTCGCTGATGTCATGTAGATCACCCTCGGTTAGGGTGATCGGGTCAATAGACAATTTCGACGCCTTGATCTTCTTACACGACCCTGCTCGCTCGGCTGGGTGATGGCGCTTCAGCTACGTTGACGTTGTTTGTGGGTCTGCACCTCCCTCTTCGATCTCTGCTTCCTCTGCTTCCTGCCCCTGTGTCGTTTGGTCCTTGCCCACCTGCGTAGCTGCCTCCTGTGTTGCTGCCACTGCAGCCTTTTCTTGCTCAGTTGCTTTCTATGCCACGTCTCGCGTCACTTGTACGTCTATTGCCACTTCTGCCTCCCTTCTCTTTTCCACCAACTGTGCGATGCGCAGCTTGGCCTCTTCTTTCTTCCTCTGCACTGTCGACTTCTCGATCTCCGTGATGTCTGGAGCGTGCCACTCCGACGACCATGTCTCCAAGACGTTAAAAATGACATCATCGGTGGCTACAAAGGGTAGCTTCCTCCATTGTTTAGTCGGGTCCTTGCGCGCTCTGATGTAAATGTTATTCAAGTCCGCTTTGAATTCCGCAAAACCCTGAAGACTGTTGTAGACAATGGGCGACAACCACTGCTTGCGGTTGATCCCCATTCTGAGGTTCATCTGCATGAGCACCCAGAATATTTTTTTGTCGCGTATCCTAATGGCATCTATGGTGGCCCAAAGCGAAGCGTACTTGGCGGCCACTGATAAATCTCTGTCAATTATGGGGAATTGGCTATCCTCCAGTAATTCCCTTGCCACGAGCACTATGGACAGCAGAAGCCATGCATAGTGGAACATTTTGCCCTATTCCTAGGCCTCGCGGCAATTCTCTAAAAATTTCATGCAGAGGAATTCGGACCAGCTAAACTGGACCCCCTCCGCGCACTGCTCGGCCAATTTGACCACCGGCGCAGGTACCTCATCTGCGCAGCACTTGCGCATAACCTTTTCTGCCAGGATTTGGGTTGCCACGCGTACTTCTTTGTCCTTGATGCTAGAGATGGCGTAGCCCCTTTTCTTCTTTTCCAGCTTGTACTTTTTCTTCATGGCCTCTGTGGCAGCCAAGTCACTGCCCTTCCCTTCCGATATGTCCGCGGGGTCCTCTCCTTTACATGGACGCTAGGAGACGTGATGAATCAAGTCTGTCGTGATGGGGATGGGCTCTTCCAGCCACAAACACCCATCATGCACCAGGCAAAGCAGCTGCCTAATGACGAAAATGGTTATTGGTGCGCGGTGGAAGTGCGGCACCCAAAGTAGATTCAATAACGCAGCCTTTTCCACTCCGTGCAACCACTTTTGCGGCTCTAATTCTGTCACCTCTGCTGCGGTGTTCTGCTTAGGCTTCATGAGGTTCGAGGTCGCAAGGTGAGGGAACTTCTCGTGGCCAGCGAGGTCCCAATCTTCAAATTTCAAGCTCGGCACCCATCCCAGGTGTGTGCCCTCAAAGATAATGTTGTCTAGAAGGAGCGGGGTCTAGAGCGAGCTCTTAGTCTCATCAAAGTCCTTGTGCACTCTAGCTTTTCCTTTCCGCGGGGAGACATAGGCGGGCAACTTTGTCGGGGGGGTGCGCAGGCTCAGCTTCCACCTCCATGCCTTTGTCCTTGTCCTCTTTAATGAGCAACTCCTCCAGGTTTTCTTCTTCTTCATCGGTTTTGATGGTGACGGCTCCCTCCTTCTCCTCTATTGACATCTTGTTGCGCAGCAAGTTCCGCAGGGACATACGTATTACATACAAGGACCATGGCTTGTTTGTCTTTCTTGGGTCTAGGCGTGCGCGATGACTTCGGGATTTTTGCCACAATCCCGGCTCCTTCTGGAGCATCTCCTACTGCTAGGGCCTGCGCAGCCTCTCTGGCGGTCATTTCGGTTATCTCCATAACATCCTCAGCTATTGCCATCGTATTCGTTCGGAAATCTAGCACTTGCGAACTCAGGGGCTCAATCAACACTCGACTCACAACAATCAAGGCTCTGCTAAATCGCTTAATCCACAAATGACCAAGTGTTGTTTGTTGGGAAACCCTTTGTATTTTATAGCACTTTTTGAATTTGAATTCAACCGCTCCCCCCAAATTCGGTTCATTAATGCTCCCTTGGTAGCAGATTTTCCCAGATCTTACCCATAAATCGCGTCTTAAATGCCTGTCGCTTGCTCCATTTGGCCTCAAGTCGAGCATCCCATCGTGAATAGTGACTTCAACGGTCACTTTTAGGCCAGCCCGCGCGGCAGCGCAGCCCCCCATGTGCGATCACGGACCTTATGACTCTTTGCTTCTACGCACAGTTCCAACATCGCGCAGCCCCTGGGCAGAATAGATTATAGTCCCACACTCTCTTTCAACTGTCGGGAGCGCTAAGACTGTCCTTCCCTCAGCTAGTCAGGTGGCCGCACCACCCGTGAAAAGTTCCATCCTATCGTTCATCATGTCTCCAGGAGAATCCCCACCTTTCACTGTTAAGGTCGACATCGTGCACTTTACTATTTGCAACGCAGTACCCTGGTCACTATGCTTAGCAATGTGCGGTCCAAGCCAAGGCATTAGAGTGATCAATTCGCAGCAACAGGCCTTAAACCTGTCATCACGATCGTACCTATCCAGCCTTTCCATTCTGGTATTTTTGCTGAGAAAATCTTCCTTTATTTCGTCCTCCATCTTCTTGACTACCGCGTCCGCCAGAGCGCTTTTCTCCCTTAATTGTACCCTTTCTTTTTCAAGTCCTTGGAGTCTAAGATTTCCCTGTTGGATTTTTGCTTCCATGGTTTCGTGAACCGTTGTATCTATCAGTGCTATCAGGGGTGGTCTAAGTTCCTTAAGTACTATCGGGTTTACTGTGGTTTCTTCATACTCCAGCCTTGGCAGTGCCTGCATGGTCAAGCTTTTGCACGCGGTCCTATAAGCCCAAAGAACCACTGGTACGCGCATGTCCCAGTCAGTTCGCTTCACATGGTGGGCCTTGTTCAGCGCGTCACGTACTTTGCTAAACGCTTCTGCATGGATATTCTTCTGCGCCCCTGGCCTTTCCATACTTCGTGGTCCCAACCGTTCGCACCATTGCCTTACCCGTTCCTGCTTACTGATCGTGTTTCCTACCGCAACGACGGTATGCCTTTGTGCGGGTTTTACACCATATGCCTGTATCCGCCTGGGTAGGTGGGTGCGCGAGCCGGCTCGTCGGTCATACTCATCTTTCAATTGCACCTGAGGCTTCCCAAACCACATGAGCATCATCCTTTTGCATTCGCGTCAGTCCTCAAAACTTCTTTGGTGTGCACCCCACCATCTTGCGGGCGTAGCGTGCAGTACCCATTTCAGAGCATCGAAACGCTGTTGTTCTGGTACTTCTCTTTCAAATTTGTTCAAGAAGTCATCCACCTCACTCGACCCGTCATACGTAGGCAGATCTCTTACCTCTGTTGCCATGCAGTGCAGCGACCTTGTCATCACGTTACAGTTGAGCGTGGTTACCTCGTGTAACCGGTTCTGCCATCGTTCTATCTCCTCGTCTGAATCTGAGGTGCATGAACTTTCGCGCTCCCACGAGATTCTGCCATCCACGGTTGGATTTACCCAGTCCTGCTCCCGCGCGGTTATCTTGTAGATACAGTCTAGATCATCGTCGCTGTCGTAGTTGTGTACTGGCTCTGTGTAGCGCGATCCTTCTACAGGGTCTAAAGGTACGACTACGCATAGTGACTTTTTCTCAAAAATCATCTTGCACTTCTTTAGATTTATTACTCCATTCATGTTAGTGGCCCAGTCTATTCCCAATAGTGCGGGATAGGGATTGTTGTCATCAACAATATCTATCACTTCGAAATCTGCAAGCGCACTCGCTACTTCGGTATCTACTATGATTCCCTGCAATCTCCCCATAGGTAGGATCTTTTGTTGGTTCACCATTCGCAGCTGGATAGGTGACCATTACAGTGCAGACCCGCCCATGCGCTCCCATGTCTGCTTTGGCAAGACGTTCGCGTCCGATCCTAGATCCAGAATCACTTGATCCATTTCATATTCCCCGATCTGCTCGGTCAATCTCATCTCCCTTCCTGTTCGTGTCATCTGCTTCCCAAGCTTCTTTACTACGCGCGGTTCTCTTGGCGCAGTTCCAGCACACCTAGTTATGAGTTTTTGCAGCGCCTTCACAGCCTTGTTGTCACGCAGCAGCTTCATGCATGTCCCCAAGAATGTAGTGAGCATCGATGGGTCCATTTCCAGCTCCAGTCTGTCTTTATTTCCTAAAGTGGAGGCATCCGCGAAGCTCCTCTTAGCTTCCATGAATGTCTCCTTAGCGCGTTCCAAATCGAATTTTGGTTCCTTTGTTGGAGCCTTGCGAACCCAAGTACTTTCTTCAGGTTGCCTGCCTTTGTCATCCCCTATTGTAATCCCACTCTGGAGCACAATATTCACATTAGGGTCTTCCTCGTGCGACCCAGACCTCATCATTTTTAGGTTCTGAGTCGGGGGAGGCTGGAGTGCTCCTTTATCGCGCAACCTCGCAATCAGTGTGGGACAGTCCTCTGTCTCGTGATCAAACTGCGTACAATATAAGCATGATGGTCTTGTTGGATTTGTACAATCGCGGGCATAATGCCCTGGCCCTCCGCACTTGTAACATATCAGCTGTCTGCGACCTCTTCCTGGTCCCATTCCACCATGGCCTCGTCCGCGCCCCTGAAATCCAATGCGCGCCATTCCTGTATTTTGATCGAGGGCTCGTGTTTCGATATGAACTCTGTAGGTAGGATTCCAATCCATCATCAGTTCATAACTTCTACGAGTGTGCTCATCGTGGCCTACTGACCTGCAAAAATTACAGAACAACTGTTGGGAATTCTGCATATACTTTTGCAATAGATGGCAGTTATCTGTAACATGCTTCCCTCCTATCTAACAAATCGCACACCATAATGCAGGTGCCACGCTTGGTCCTGCTTGTGCCTCTGGTCTCAATGTCATTGGTCCTCCTCCTGCCATGTAATTCGCGAACACTGGACAATGGTCCTTGTCATGTCCCTGACCTTTTCACTTTATGCACCATACTTCCTCGCGCGCTTTTGGGCGAGTTGTCCTATCTTTTTTCAAACTCTACATCTCAAGGCACAAGTTTTTCAACTACGCGTGGATTTGTTGAACTCCCAGGTTAGGATCTTGTATCGGGGTCTTGTGTAGTCTCATCGCGATCTCCAAGACCTCGGCCTGAGTGGTTAGCTTCTGTTGTGACAACGCGTTCCTAAGGTGTGGCGTTAGCAATGCTACAAACCATGTGCAGCGTTGTCCATCCGTCAAGGTCATATTAGCTTCACGAATTGTACACTTCAGTCTTTGATCCAGCTCCCAAGGGGTCTCGCTTGAAAGCATCACGATTTCCTTAAATCCAATGATCGACTGTGTCTCTAATTTTGGCCTGCTAAATTCTTTGTTCAACACAGCTTGGATATCTGCGATCCCTGCGTTCGGATTGTCATTGGAATGCTTAATGTACCAAGTTAGTGCATGATCCTGCAGAGCGCTGACTAGCATTGCTTTCTTTATATTGTCATCTGTGTCTCCCTACGCTTCCATACAGCCCCTACCACGAACCAAAACTGGTCTGGATCTTCATTCCCTACTCCCTTGAACACTGGCAACTTTATCGCACTTCCCATATTAAACTGTGGTGGTGGTGGAGGTGGTATGGGCGAAGACGGGGGTGAAAATGGTGAAACTGGCAGTGTAAGTGGGAGTGGTATGCGCGGAATTCGCTGCATTATCAAACTGATCGCACTTCTTGGTGAAACCTTCGCAAGCTCTTCCTCGCTTTCTCATGGAGGCAAAATCAAGGGGCTAGTCTCTAGTTCTGCTCTACCTTCATTTCTGTAGATCCTCCCACTCTGCATAGCCCCAAACATCAATTTATTCGCATAACCCGTTTTTCACACAGTAGCATTTTAATCCAAGTGTTCAAAGATTTAACGTACTTACCTCGCGGTCCTTTGAGGAAGCGTCGTTCTGTCTTGCTATAGCTCACTGAAGTATCTACCGCGAACACGATGATAAATCCTCCTATAATTCGATCGAGCCGGTGATCCACAGCGCACGCGATCTTATCTTCCGATGCTTCTAGTCTACGCACCAATTTTGGAGTCCACACAATAGGTCTGTCGAGTCTACAACTTCCTTGACTATCTGCTGGCTTCGCGATCCACTCGTACAACTCAGTGGGGAAAGATGCAAAGAAAATTTCGTGGATCTCCGTATACAAGTAGCAATCTAACCACTCTTCCTTTGATAGTCGCAAACTCCTGTTTTCATGTGCCGCGAACTCGTGAAATTTTCTGTCCAACCAATCTTCAATTCCTTTCTTTGTCGGATTCTAGTGATACAACATCAAACATCTCTATGTAGATCCCGTCCTGGCAATGGAACCATATGTTGGCTTGATGGGGCCTGACCCAGGTTCGGAGTTAATTATGCAAACAAATCTCGGTACTACTGGCCCTTTTGGCAACAGTCCGCGGAGTGCGGACTGAGGTTTCACCCGAAGTAGTATGGGAGGGTGCTAGAACCAGGCTTCTGCACCCTAGAGATGTCCAATGAGTTCGACTGATTCGCGGTTTGATCCTGCGTGCAGGTTGCTTCGCGCACTTTCCGTTCCTCGCAGCCTGATATACTGCCTTCACGCAGCCCTACCCCGGGGCTGACCATCGCGCTCTGCATTATTACTCAAGACCTTGCTTGTATTCCAATGTCAGTTGATTTTCTTTGCCTACTTGAGTGCTTTAAGTTATACTTAACAATATAAATCATTCATACAGGTGAGCACAATAAATAAACAGTATATTTGCAAACTATATCAATCATGCATTAACCCAAGAAGAGATACACAGAATTATAACAAAACTTCTCTTCATTGATTATTTCCATGGTTATAACTCGACTCCCCCTTCACACTCAACTACAGGGGTCCGCGCACTCAGCTGCGCACTACTAGGCCTCTGGGCACACAGCTACAGAGCCTTCTCCTACCCTACGACTCACAGACACACTTTCCACTATGACTTAATCGCTTAGACCTCTCATGCTTCTCTTTTATTCTCTTTTACACTTAGAGCCTCGCTCTATTTATACAATCCCATGGTCCGCGGACCATAGGTAGGTCTATCCAGCCGACATTACATTACAAAACTAGGACAGAAAAACCTGTGACTCTATCATACTTTCGCGCCCCACGCCCGAAATTTGCGGAGCTTTTACAACAAGATTCGGTCAAAACTTGGGCTTTGAGCCCCAAAACATGCCTTGGGGGGATTCTATGCCCAACAGCTTTTGAGGTCTCGCTATAACCCACAAAGATGCCTTTGTCTGCAATGGGCTCTAGCTTGGTCCTGTTCTCCTTGGGGTCATAGGAATATGTAAGGCACCCAAAGATATGAAAGTGCCCAACATCAGGCTTCTTCCCAGAAAAAGCCTCCTTTGGAGTCACATTCCCCAAGGCACGATGTGAACTCCTGTTCTGCAAGTACACAGCAGTGTTGTAGGCCTCTGCCCACAAAAATAGAGGTAACCCCTGATCATGAAGCATGGCTTTGGCAGCCCCTGCAATGGATCTGTTCTTTCTCTCCGCAACCCCATTCTGTTGGGGCTAGTAAGGAACTATGAACTCCCTTCTAATGCCTGCCTCAGCACAAAAATCAACAAACTCACCAAGCGCATACTCCCCTCCATTGTTTGACCTGAGGACCTTGATCTTCCTACCTATCTGGGTCTCCACAAGAGCTTTTAACTCTTGAAACTGCTTGAAGACCTTACTCTTGGTCTTCAAGAAATAAATTTAGGTCTTCCTGGAGTGGTCATCAATGAATAAAACATAGTATTCATAGCCACTCAAGGATACATGAGACATCCGACCACTCACATTGGTATGAATCAAGTCAAGGATCTCGGTCGCTCTGTTATCACTACTGGGAAAAGGGGATCTGGCAAACTCCCCCATAGCACATCCTCTGCATACATCAAGGTGATCAGGACTGAAATCTGGCACACCAGTAGTGATCTCCCACAATGTACTCAAGGCCCCATGATACATGTGCCCCATCTTGCGGTGCCAAATCTCACACAAATCTGAACTGCTAGATCTGTTGTCGGTCTTGTCTCTGGTGCTGCTACTCAATGCCATCAGGGGCTGGAATGAGAACTTGTACAGCTTGGCATGGTGCACACCAATCTCTCTAGCTGAAGAAGCTGGAGTTCCCCTAGGATATATAAGCACCTACCCTCTCCTTAACAACACATCATACCCTCTATCCTCAAGTGCTAAGACAGATATCAAGTTCCTCTTCATTCCAGGCACATATAGAACATCTGACACTTTCAAGGGAGGTTTGGTCCCCTATCAAATGTCAATGTCCCCACATCGACTGCTCTAACAATGTTGTCATCACCAAGTACTACCTCCATATCAGTATCACCCTCTGAAAGCTCTAAGAAGTACTCTCTGACTCTTGTCATGTGTCGGGAAGCGCCACTGTCAACATACCAAATGCTAGAAGATGCTCTGCTAGTAGTGGGGAATGCACACTCCCTCTAAACTTGTATGGCAGGTGATCCTGCACTAGTGGCCTCACAAGCTATGAACCCAAACTCTCGATCAAATCTCTCTAAGAAGTCCTCTATGTCTACAGAAGTTGCCATGGGTTTGTCTTTCCCTTTCTTGTTCTTCTTCTCCGAACACACAACAGCATAGTGTCCAAACTTTTGACAATTCCAACATTTGACTTTGGAATAGTCCTTCTCCTTGTTATGTTGCTTGCCTTTACCTTTGCCTTTGCCTCCACTGTTGGAAGCTTGTTTCTTTGCTTTGCCCTTCTTGCCTCTTGCTAACAATGCCGCATTGTCATCCTCCTCCACCTGTTTGGCTGCCCCAAGATGGTTCTTTTTTATCTCATTCTGAATGCAATCATCCCACAACCTCTCCTAATCGGGAAGGTTTTCTCGTGCAACAATGCCATCCACAAAATTCTTCCAAGTCTTGGGAAGACCATTCAAAGCAATTCTCACCAACTCAATGGGAGCAATGATCTCACTTACGGCTGCCAACTCATCTCTCACTGAAGTGATCTTTGTGAGGTATGTTGTAGCACTATCAGTCTTAGCCATTTTAATGGCCTTCAGTTTCTCCTTTAGGACCATTTTTTTGTTTTCATTTGAGCTCTGGTAAAGACTAGTCAAGGTTGTCCACATCTCATGTGCATAAGTCTTTCCTCTCACATGAGGAATGACATGGTCTTTGATTCCTTCCAGAATCAATATTTTTGCCTTAGCATTCTTTTTGTTAAACTCTACCAACTGTACAAGGTCAGCAGGTACTACTACTGGGTTCTGTGTGGTATTTACCATAATGCCCCAGACTTCTGCTTCCTCAAAGATGCTCTGGATCATCTCCTTCCATGCACTGTAGTTGTTCTGCCCATCCAACCTGTCTTCAGCTCTCAAACCCTAAGACATGCTTCACTGTCCTACCAAACTGAAATTTTCAAATCTGTGGTAAAGGTTTATGTTTTCTGTGTAAAAATCAACTTGTTGTAATTTTCACTTTGTTGTCCCAAATTGCACTTTTCAGCCAACCAAGCTCTGATACCATGAAGAAATTTCAACCCCCACTCTAGTTATCAGTTTTCCTTATCACTCCATGCATTTAGTTTTAAATCCAAGCATGATAAAAATTCTAAAATCTGGAAATGATAATAATTTTCTAAAAACACAAATTTAGAGATTTCAGAACTATTGAAATTGCAGAAATAAAACACAGCAAAATTATGACAGCCACACACAGAAAATAACACAGTGATTTTTTGGTCAATGTGACCCTGGAAAAACCCCTACAACTCTTGGGGAAAACCAGATTGAGAACTCTTCTTTATTTTTGAAAATGCTTTTACAAAGAAACTGAAATACACAGTAAAAATTCCAGCAACCACAAATTACAATTTATCTCGATTTTCGTGCTTGAACTCTGCCTCAAAAATCGTGCCAATCAGCAAACAACGAAAACAGAAATTTTTATAGCAATAAAACAAAATTAAATGTCGTACGGCCAGCCTCAAAAAACGTGCCAAGAACTTGTTGTCCCTCTTCCTCGATTTCTATGCCTTTCTCCTGTTGTACAGTTTTTCCTTGGGATGCGTGCCAATAAATGTTGCTGCCAAGATTCGCTGAAATGTCTTCTTGTTGCTCTCCTTCACTTCCTCACTGCTTAGAAATTTTCTCCTTGCTCTCTCTTCTCTTTCTCTCAAATGCTCATGAAAGGATCAATTGATATTTTCCTCCTCTTCTCCTTTTATTCTCTAAATGACCTTTTGGGTTACCCTAAAATCTAATCGCTGAGATTCATTTAGATCTAGGGATGAGAATAAATATGCATTTAATTCTCACTTTCTATTTTTTAACTCACCCACTTAAATAAAGACCCACTTAGCCTTTTACTTCCATAGTCATTTTTTCACTTTCTAATTCTTCATTGACTTTAATAAAGTCACCTTTAAAATAGAATATAACTTTACCACTTATAAAGTCACTTTTAAATTAGAATGTAATTTTACCACTTATAAAGTCACTTTTAAATTAAATTGACTTTACCACTTATAAAGTCACTTAGGAGAAAAGTTAAAAAAAAAAATTGACACTTTTCCCTAGGCCAAAGATCAAAGCCTTAGGGAACCACTTGTCCTCTGGTACCCAAATTTTAGCATGACTCTCCGGAACTGGAAACTCTTATGGAATACTATTATGACGTCCCTCTACCACCCGCTACTCGATCTTTGACTCGATTTCTCCTCGTGAATCACCTACACTTTAATGACCCATCGCGAATTAAAATGAATATTGGGATATTAGCATACATGCGAGGTGTGCATATGATAGCTACATATGCATGTATCACATGTACTGCACTAGTATACATATTGGCTAATATTAAAAAAATGTCTAAGCTTAAGGTAACGAGTTAATTATTGGAGTAAATATCTAACTCACTAGAATATAATGAATATATCAAGTGGATTATTTAATGTGTTTACCACTAGCATAATATATATAATTTT